>JAQGAH010000670.1:0-28854 GCA_034696885.1 Lepidocyrtus paradoxus | reverse complement strand
ATGTCATTTGGTCAAGTATGTTGAGTTTCCCATACTGTATCCGGTCGCAAGTTTGTATAGCTGTGGATGGCTAGTTTAATTACCGTAAGGCTTCACACGGCCTCTCCGATATATGTGCTTAAGCAATGAAAGAAACCATTTATGTATTTCATATCGGAAAGTCTTAAAGTAATTCACTTCAGGATTTGTATTACATTACTCCATCAGTCGTCTTAGCTGATTTTTGCAGTTTGTTAATTTATCGTTATTGTTTCATCATCAGTAAATACGACGCGACAGAATCGTTCTTTTGGTGAACTTACCTCCAGTAACTTCCTGCTGCAGTAGAACTTTATTCAAAATGGGAAAGGTAAATGTAATACTTCTTGGAGGATAGGTAAGTCAAGTAAGCCATTTCATTTAATGAGGACAACCTATGAACATATATATAATTAGGATTTCCTCGCTCACATTATACACAAGGGACTGTCCACTTTCTTTCTTGGAGATTGCTTTCTCCGCATGCATGAACTTTTCTTCTCTTCAATAGCTTGTGAATTAGTGATGAACGGAAATGGATTAAGTAATCCATCAATGAACTCCACTCCATTATACCCGCTGACAGTTGTACTTCAATTATATTTTATTCATGTCTTTGGTTTTGACGGAGACCGTCGTAAGCTTACTGGTGGAAATATGCATCCACACAACACACTTATATGGGGCGACTTGAATATCGTAAATTTTCACAATCAATCTGATTGACATTTCTGATTACATGTCCTCGACACAAAATTGAATTTAGTCATATACTTAGCAACTTAATTTGTCCATCAAATTTATCCAATTTCAAGGAGTTTGTTCTGTTATTTAAAACATCATTGCCATTGCTATTTTCAAGTTTATCAAAACGACGCGTTGAATGGCCCACGTCCGATTAAGCATAAACACTTTTATCATGCCTAAACAGTTTCTAATACAAACTGTAGAAATTATTCAACAATAAATTATGCATTATAAAAATTTCAATTTGGTAAAGTATTATTTTATGTACACCTGTTTATATTTTAATATATACGATAGAAACATCCTTCATACAATTTAGCATAAGAGTAAACAGTCATCGGTGGAAACTTACCAAAATGTCATTGGAAGCGTGAATGTGCATATAACTTCTATATCACTGTATTCTGTGATCTCCGATGATTCATAAACTGGAGATAATTCCCCCATCAGGTTGTTTTGACAGGAGGACAGGTAAATCCCCAAAAATGCATTTTAAACACTTTGGCAATGACAATGATCTTTATGAATTCTTTACAGCACACGTGTCGTGTCTGTCTATCTATTCAATCTAATCTCTGTCATTTCCAACGTAACGTATTTAACTGTAATGGAAAAATATTGACAGATTACTTAACAAAGTAGGCGGGGTGCGCTTCCGACCAATTACCCCGTCCCAACCTTGCATAACCTCACGCCTTATTTTTACCGCTGTTGCAGGGGAAACAATTTATTACATATAATACGCAATAAATAACTGCTTTAACATATAATACGCAATAAATAACTGCTTTAACATATAATCCCAGTGTTATGCAACATTTTATGAAGTTTTATTAGCCGGAGCATGCTTTTGTCCAGAAGCTGCCGGCAGGTGGTTTATTAAGTCAGAAAGCTGCCATGTAAACTTATTTGATCTTATGTTCTTCGACATTTGGAGGTCGACTCTGTTATTTATCAAAGGTGTGGGCCACCTTTTGCATTGCCTTGATAAATTTATGAATAACATCTTCATTTCCTATGTCACTTTGCATTGATGAATAAAAATAAATAAAAATTCGTATGCTAGCATTGCAAATAGCAAAATGAAGCACCGTGTTCCATTCCAATTATTTGGCTAATTATAAAAAGCATTGGGTTTATCGAGCTCTTGTATATCATTCATGCATTTAGACTTATTTTTGCCCCTTTCTCCAATTCAAGTATCAAATTATCAATGGTAATGGTATTAATGATGAACTTCCCTTTTTGGTTTCTTCCACGCATACTTATATCGTGAGTGGAATTACCAAATTTGTCTAAAACAAATAAGCTTCTTTACTCTTTGCTTGATCTCCTTCTTCATATCTATATCTTCATAGCTATGCTTAATTTTTTATTCACTTTCCGAGCAACATGTTGAAGTAATTTTTAACTCCAAATATAATTTCTTTTCCATTCTTCCTTCGTTATTCTCCAGTCGTTTTTCTAGTTTTGTTCTATAATTGTTGAATTTTATCAGTCTATCTTTAGCTAAAAATTTAAATGCAACATTTGAAGTAGTTAAGTCATCTTATTTTGGTGATGCCATTACTAAACTAGTAATAGGTACATAGTTTTTTGATGACTGTTTGCTCCCATTCAAAGGGAATTAAGCGTAGTAGATTTTTGAACTTGTTGTATAATCCTTCCTCATATTTATAGCCAATAACTTGGAGATTAGTAGGTGCAGACGTTAATACCTTGTAAGTCTTGTTGTAAATATATGTTTGTGTTTAAAACTAATTGAATTGAACTATGAGTGAATTTATTTATATGGGAGGTTTTTGCGTTGAGTTTGTATTACCTCTGATGATCTGAGCTTCTCTCGTTTTGCATGTTGATCATGGTAGTGGTTGGGTGGCTGGATGGTTGAATGATAGTAAAGATCATGAATTATCAATTAGGATGAATGCCATATACACATTTTTATTCACGATACATAATATAACATGCGTCATGTTTGTAAAGATTTTTCCCCTTTTCCTATTTAATTGGATGAGTTTTAGGAAGAGGAATACAGAAACGAGTGATCATCCACTGAGCGTCGAACTGATCATTTACCTTTGATCTTTATTGGAAAGCCGTCATGGAGATTTCTAGTGAAATAGAGGAAAGTTGTTGCTATCACAACCCGGCGTATACTAACAGTAATGGGGATGTGGGTGGTGGGAGTAGCTGTACTAGGACTAATAGCAAAAGTAAAAAATGTGTGAATATTT
The DNA here is from genome assembly GCA_034696885.1 of Lepidocyrtus paradoxus. Lineage (NCBI taxonomy): Eukaryota > Metazoa > Arthropoda > Collembola > Entomobryomorpha > Entomobryidae > Lepidocyrtus > Lepidocyrtus paradoxus. The sequence continues at coordinate 25,852 of JAQGAH010000670.1, read as the reverse complement.
CGATCAGTGAAAGCAGAGGTCCACCGGATCCATTTCACAAGTTGTCTTCAGAAGGCTCGTACATCCCTTTGCAGATTGATAGAACTGTGGTTCATCAGCTAGATCTTTATTCTAGGCTTAAGGATGAGGAAGATGAATATGGTAAAATGTTGAATTGTTTATAATATTGGGCATTCCTTGTCAATTTATAACTGACTTGGGAAGAAACATCATAATTAAAGTGGGAATCATGTATGTTGTAGAGCATGCGAGAACATGTTGTTCCAAATTATCAGATAACTGCACAAGACTGACAAGGTCCTGCAAACAAATGCGACCATGGAAATGGATCAAACGACGGATTCCAATATTAGACTGGCTTCCCAAGTACAAGTGGAAAGAGGATATAGGATCCGATTTGGCGGCAGGATTCACGGTAGCTGTAATGCATGTTCCACAGGGTAACAATTCTATTATATCGAAAGTTGATAACCCGTCAAACTTTTTCATGCATAAGTAACTATCACATAAGTAACTTATAATGGACAATGGATTTTTTTTAAATATTAGGGATGGCTTATGCGTTGTTAGCAGAGGTCCCACCAATTGTTGGAATATACATGGCATTTTTCCCAATATTCATTTATGCTGTGATGGGAGCTTCCCGACATGTGTCTATGGGTGCGCTGGAAACGCAAATTTTGCTTCAGTTTTAGCTACAATCAAAGTTAAAGGTATTCAGATTGTGACAAAACTTTCATCTCTAAAATCTTCCAGGAACGTTTGCTGTGATATGTTTAATGACAGGGAAGATCATCAATTCTGTAATGCAAAATCATGAGGCTCAAGACGGATCATCTCAATACACCCCGATTCAAATTGCGACCTTGGTCAGTCTCGTTGTTGGGGTTTGTCAGGTTAGTGGCAATGATGGATTTTCATTTTCAGTGTTAACTGTCAACACTTTTTACAACCAGTTGTTTTTGTTTTACAACTGTTCTCTAGATTATCATGGGAATCCTCCATCTGGGGGCAGTGAGTCTACTGTTATCTCCAAGTCTAGTTGGAGGATTTACAACTGGAGCAGCATTTCATGTGCTAACCTCCCAAGTGCGAAATTTCTTTGGAATCCAGTTGCCACGGCGTAATGGAATATTCAAAATTCCAATGGTACATATTATCATATTATCCTCCTAATTGATTATAACATTTAACACTTCTATAAAAGCCTAAATTACTCTTGTACTACCTACCCCATATTCAGACATATTACGACATTGCTTCAAAGATTTATGACACAAATGTAACAACAGTGATTGTCTCTGCCATCACCGTCGTTATCCTGGTGATTTATACTGAGCTACTGAAGGTAGGAAAAGCTTTAAAATTGCGAGTTGATTAATTCGTAACATTTTTTAGTAGAAATGACAAATAGTAATATTTTTCAAATCACTTTCCACTCGCTGCATCATAGCCTTGGATCTCGAAAAGGACAAAAATCCCAATTCCTATTGAACTCTTGGTAGTAATTGGAGGAACTTTAGTCTCGTACTATATAGACTTGAATGGTAACTATGGAGTAAGCATCATTAACAACATTCCAACTGGGTACTCCACTGTATTATTCTGAAGCTGAATTGCCATGTAAATTTCCTTCACACTACGATAAATAGAAAGTTCATTAAAAGTGTGTATGATTCGAATTTAGACTCCCAACCCCGATGGTACCACCACTGGAGTTGATTGGTGAAGTTATAATGGACAGTGCAGTCGTTGCTTTTGTGTCTTACGCTATATCCATTTCCATGGCAAAAATTTTCGCAAAAAAGTACCACTATAAGGTGGATCCTAATCAGGAATTAATTGCTCATGTAAGTGACACGATGCTGAACAAATTTAATTGTCTGTTGGAGAGATGTTTTTGTACGGTTAACATAATATCTTTTTTGGTCTCATGAAGGGATCTAGTAATATTTGCGGAAGTTTTTTCAGTTGTGCTCCAGTGTCCGTATCTCTGTCGAGGAGCTTGGTTCAAGAGATTGTCGGTGGGAAGACGCAACTGACGAGCTTATTCTCCTGCTTGATTTTAGTTTGTGTGCTACTGTGGATTGGACCACTCTTTGAGGCATTGCCGAATGTAATTACTACAATTACTTAAGAAGAATATTATGAATGTAGCGATTTATTTTAATTTATCTCGTTTCAAATAGAACGGACCATGGAATAAAATGGGTTTTGTTTGAGTTGCAGTGTGTTTTAGCCGGTATCATTGTGGTAGCCCTGAAAGGAATGTTTTTGCAGGCTCTGGAATTTCCAAGATTTTGGCGAATTAGTAAGCTACATGGTCTCACATGGATAGTTTCTTTTCTCGCCACTGTCATATTAGATATCGCATATGGGCTTGCTCTTGGGATGATTATTTCAACGGTTGTGCTTCTGTGGCGATCTAACCGAATGGATGTTTCCGTGCTGGGGTGTTATGCTGAGTCAGATTTGTATATTGATATCCACTCAAATGATTATGTGAGTTTTTGTCCTTTGTTAATCTGCTTTCACAGAAATTAATCTAAAGAAATAAGTGAGTGCAAGGTGTATTCATACAATTCAGGTGCGACAGGTGCCGAACATCAAGATAATCAAGTACACCGGAAATCTCAACTTTGCTACAATCGAGAAATTTATAGAGCTTATTGGGAAAATCGTCGACGTACATAATACAAATGATAGCTCCAAAGTATGTAATTTTTGAAACAAGCAAGGTTTTTTGTAAATGAGTTGTTTTTCAAATGAATAACAATAATACTCTCATTATAATTTTTTAACCTAGAGAGGACAGTTGAAAAAGCAGTCAAGTATTGGTTCCACCTTGGCCATCGTAAGAAATGAGAGAAGTCGAAGTCCAACTTCACCTGAAAGAGAAGACATTTCTCAGGTCAGGACTCACGAATCTCACAATGCCCCAAATTTGTCATTTTCGCTTTTTAGCATTAAACATTATCATTCAGTGTATATGGCTTTGCTCATATTTATCTGTTTCGCAGGTCCGATGGGTAATCTTGGACTTCTCCAGTGTGAGCTCTGTCGGGCCTGGGTCTGTGAAGGCGCTGTCGCAACTCCACACTTGCTTTGAGAAAGAAGGGATTACCATCAGTTACGCTGGCTGTGCCATCCCAGTCATTCGAGAGATGAGTGAATGCGGATTTTTACAGACCCTAGGTAGAAATGTCTTGTTTCCCACAGTTCACGACGCAGTGCTCGCTTGTCAAGCCCATGATTCCTTACAGGAGGAGATTAGGGAAGAGTCACAGCAAAGTTGTTAATGCACAGCTTTTATCAACTAATCAAACCCGGCTTTATCGTATTCCTTTTTATGTTGCCAAAAATAATTTACAATATCTAAGCTTCTATAAATAAATTATACAATGACAATTACAAGCTAACACCATGTTTCTTTCATGCCGGGAGATTAGATTTGGAATCTTCTGAGTCGAGTTGATGACAAATCTTCTCGTGGTAGATACATGTACTTATATATAGACAGAAAATGTCCTTGACGACGAGTTTTCGAGTTGGACACAACAATATTTACATACGATCCTCATCATATCATGAATCATGACAGCCAAACTAGTACATGTATCCAACCTTTCCTTCGATCCACAAAGACAAACCTGTATTCCCAAATGGAATCATTTTCTTGGTCCTTTTTGAAACCAGTCATTTTGAATGATAATACCAAGTTATTAAGAGATTGGAAAGGTGTTCTATAGTCTCATCAACCATGTACAGATACGCCTACAAAGGTATAAAAATGTTTCTCTGTACTCCTTGGCTCCATCCTCCTTAGAATGACCTTTGCAATTAGGGATATCATGCAAACAGCCCAAGTGCATACACGCGGATGAAAAGGACATAAAACAGGCATTCAGCATTACACTCCCCATAGGGCTTACAATCATTCTCTGGAGCCAGAGAGCAGACTAGACAGTCAATAAATTTTGGCAGTTTATCTGCCATGCAATTTTTATACTTCGTTGGAAGGAATGGAATGCATGGAAATGGACTGGTGTGTGGCGTGATATGAGTTGTGCTCATCGAAACATGATGAGGTGGTGATGATGGACTAAGCCAAGTTATTTTTTTTGCGGTGCATCGGTCGGAGGTAGTAGCTCCATGCATGATAGCCTGCGTGTTCTTCGCTGGATAATAGAGACGGGTAAATCCTCCCCTCCCATCTTATTATCGTTCTTTACATGTGCAGCATTGTCAGCTCAATTCAATTTGGGCATGTGCTATATAGCCGGCTGCAGTTGTCCTCGCCTCCTGTTGCTGAATAGATAAGCTGAGTTCAGTTGCATTCCTTCCAAAAAGTGAATTGGAGAAGATAGCTTCACTTCCAGTTTGGGTCCTTTCCATACCGGTACTGTCATCCAGAACCTGTGAGAGTAAGCAGAGGTAAGAAAGTTTAAGAAAAGGCTTTGAAATATTTCACTCTTTTCATTAGTCATAATCCTGTCAAGTCTGTTAGTTTTCTTAAATTCTAAATTCAACATTGCAGACTGAAAGTTTCCTCGAGGATAATTTCCCGTCACCACTGGTGTAAATTCACTTTGCAATATAAGCACGGAAGCTGCTCATACTTCAAAAATGGCATCGGTAAGAAACTTATTAATTACATAATTGGGAAAATGTTAGAAAAAATAGTAAAGGTTTTTACTATTATTGCTAATGTGCCATTAGCAAATTTTAAAGGTTTAACCATTTTACTGACTATATATCGTCAGCTGCCAGTTTGCTTGTGATTTATGCTGAACACCTGTCTTGTGTTTTGTAGGGAGAAGCTGATGTGGCTAAATCAGGACCAGGGTTCTGCTCCCCTGAGGAGGCACAGAAGGGGAAGCGTGAGCAAATTTTATACGTGAGTTGTATTGCTATCTCGGAAGGGAAGCCGGATTACATGGTGGTCGTGGATGTTAATCCAAAGAGTGATAAGTACTGTCAGGTAAGATTTTACTATCAGTTTTAAGAACGTTGAACCTAGCTTGTAGTAATTACTTTCATCTTCCTTCTAACACCCGAGATACCAATACCAAACTGTCGCTTTCAGCATTCTTAACTTGAAGATGTATATGTGCCGGTATGTAAATGAATATCGTCCCTAATTTGATAGGTGATGGTGGTAGTTGAATTTACATACGGTCATATCTGTTCATTTGATATGCTGAAAGGTAGCGTCTGGAGCCTCTGGCGTTGTTAAAGCCAGAGTGAACTCGACTATATCAATTAATTAATTTTAATTAAAATGAATGTTTTTTGGGCTAAACCTAGGTTATCAGCAGGTTGGATATGCCAATTCAAACTGAAAGAGATGAGCTTCACCATTTTGGTTGGAATGTCTGCAGCAGCTGTCACCATGATGATAAGGCCAAGCGAGACAAGCTAATTTTCCCTTGTCTCAACAGTGACCGGATTTATATAGTGGATGTCTCTTCAGAGTGTGAACCAAAGCTCCATAAGACAATTGAGCCAGAAGAGTTGCACAAACTTGGGTTGTCAGCCCCTCACACCGCCCACTGCTTGGAAAATGGGGAAATCATGATTTCAACAATGGGAGATGCGCAACAAAATCAAAAAGGGAACTTTTTGATTCTGGATGGGAAAAATGATTTCAAAATAAAAGGCACTTGGTCTGATCAATCAGCCAAATTTGGCTATGATTTTTGGATGCAATATAAGTTTGATGTGATGGTTTCAACGGAGTGGGGTGCTCCAAAGGCGTTCCGTGCCGGGTTTAGCCTTGCTGATGCTGAAACAGGTAATATACTTAAATTTGATATCTGGAAGTAATGAGGAAATAAACTCATCGATAATGTATAACACAAATGTTTTTCTACTATTTCTATTTTTTAGGACTTTATGGAACCAAGTTAAATATTTGGAGCTGGAAGCAAAAAAAGATCACTCAAACTATCGAACTGGGTAAAGATGGTTTAACTCCTTTGGAAGTTCGCTTTCTTCACAATCCAAATAAGCCACATGGATTCGTTGGCTGTGCGGTGGCTTCAACTGTCTTCCATATTCATCAAGATTGCGATAATCAGTGGGTTGCAGAGAAGGTGATCACCATCCCCCAAAAGAAAGTAGAAAACTGGGATATTGGCTTGATAATGATGCCAGGTATGGAACTCTCAATATGCTCACACCAATTAGAAAGCAAGTAATTTAACTAATATCTAATTTACATTTTTTCATACGTATCCTTATTTAGGTGTGATAACGGACATTTTGATTTCAATGGATGATAAGTACTTATACGTCAGTAATTGGGTTCATGGAGACATTCGACAGTTTGATATCTCTGACCCAGCAAATCCGGTACAAAAGTCGTATGTATTTGTTGGTGGCTCTATTACTAAGGGTGGGAAAGTAAATGTGATAGAAGACACAGAACTAACGGTAGGGAAAGCGTTATAATATCTTAATACAGCTTACAGTAAAAATGTATTGGGCTTTTAATGCTATAAATAAATGTTTATGATGCCCTTTAGGAAAAACCGGATGATCTTATCATAAAGGGTAGGAAAATTACTGGAGGTCCTCAAATGCTACAGCTAAGCCTGGATGGGAAGCGGTTGTACGTGACAACTTCACTCTTCTTGCCATGGGACAAACAATTCTACAAAGAGCTTGTCCAGTAATTCTCACAAATATTAATTATAATTAACATGATTTTATTCCTCTGCAAGTTTACATTGCAAGACTGAGTCGCCAAACAGTAATAATACTATAATTACTCCTAGACAATATTTAACAGTAGTTTTATTTAACAATTACAGGACGGGCGCTTGTATGGTCCAGATTGATATTACGGAAGATGGAATGAAAATAAATAAGAACTTTTTGGTAGACTTTGGGAAGGAGCCAAATGGCCGAGTCTTAGCTCACGAAATGCGCTACCCCGGTGGTGACTGCTCTTCGGATATCTTCCTTCCCAAGTGCGGCTAGAAATGGTCTTAGAAACTATGACTATTTAAGTACAGTCAGGGGGATTCAAACGAAACATTCAAACACATTCTTTTCCATAGCAGTAATATTTGTAAGAGTTTTTCCAGTTACTTACAGTAGTATAGAGTAGTTCATAAAAAATATCCTTATGAGAGTAGTAGATACCGGTCATTTGTAAATAACAAGCAAAAAGAAAATACAAAAAGAGGGACCATCGCCTCGTCAACTGAATTCTTAGATAATCTTGCTAAAAATTACATCACATACAAATACAATCAATAACAACAGAAGGAAATCCTTAAAATTTATGATTTTTTTTTGTTAGAATTAGCAGTTATCGAGATTCAAAGATTGTAATAGCAATATATAGTCTGTTGAATTATCTCTAATGAAAGGTTTATAATTCGTCAATAATAATAAAAAGTTTATTCAATAATACCTTTGTCCATATTACTTTTAGTAATAACAACACACGTTTTTTTACACTACATAACAAACACTGCTAGTAATTTAAGATCTCTAATAGTTCTTAAGTAGCCAGTCTTCTACCTTCGAGCCATGCAAATTCCTCCATTCAATGTTGTTCCTGACATTTTCCAGCGCATATTTTCGGGAGTTTGTTCCAGCTCCTCCGTTTGGATACTTGGTAACCAGGTTCACCAACTGCTCAGGTTGATTAGTTCAAAGGGGGGAAGTAAAATACAGAATTAGTTCATATGTACATATGCATTATTTTATTTGGAAGTACTTATGGGGCGTTGTTACCTCTTCCAACTGTTCTTCAGTCGTAAAGTCAGAAGTGACGTCTAGTATAACCCGGCCAAAATATTTGTTATCAAGTCCATATCGTTCCGTCAGATTTTCGTAGTTATCCCTAAAAAATAAAGTCAAACACGTTTAAGAAATTGGGCGAAACTTGGAGTTTTGGAGTAATCGGAAATAGAAACTTACTTGTAAAAGTTCCAAATAATTGGAGCACCATTTGGATTTTGAGATATGTACTTGAGAACACCAAAATAGTCTTGCTTTCTCACTACTTTGTCATCTTGAGATACCTCTAGCAGTCTAGAAGGAAGCAAATACATAACTAATGGTTTTAAAAGTAGAATGGTTTGTTTTTTTGAAAGTGTCAGTCGATCGCATAAACAGCTTTACCTTTTAATCAGTTCTGGCTCCTGGGTGCTGGCAAGAGATCGGAGCATTCGAACCCGTTCTTGTGGATCGTCTTCTTGAGTATATTTATTCCATACAGTCTCCCAAGTCTCGTTACTTGCTTTATACATTCCCCATTTATAAACTATGTCACGTAGACCACCCGGCACCTGTTCTGGAGTTTCAAGCAGGACTAGAAGCAGATCATGGGCTTTCTGTCGACAACCTTCTACTTCGTATTCACACGCCAATGAGAGAATCTTTGGTTTGATCATTCTAGGAAATTTAAAATGTTTAATTAAAATTAACTAAGATAAATTAAAACTCTGACAAGTATTTTTTTATATGCATCCAAGACTAAAAAAAAGTTGGCAAACCTTTTCATTAGATCTTCCCCTTCAGTATCATTCCATTGCACAGATGTAAAAGTTGTGTTTAGCAAGGATTGCATGTATTTCTATAAAGAAACCAGGGCAACGTGAGACAAATAAAAATTCCCTCATAATAACATTGTGAATTGGCTGTAATAATTGGCCAACATCAAGATAACAACATACCTTGTATACTCCATATCCATTTTCAGAACCCTTTCTCAGAAGTTTCCCGATTTTTCTCAAGTGCCCGTCCACGCAATCCCAGAGAAGGAATTCGGTTTCACCCTCCAACACTCGACCAAATTCAAGGGCTTCTGAGAATCCAGTGTAGTTTCCTGTAGCCAATGCGAACAAATCTCTTGCTAATCCGCATTTGTCCGGTATCGTCCATTTGCCCAAAAGACTTGATTTTATCCGACGTATCGTTTTTGGCTTATAGTTAACTCGATAGAGTCCGACGTAACCGGGATTGAGTTTGAACCAATCAAATTCTTCGTCGAAATGGAGGTCCGCTGATTTAGAGAAATTAAATTTCATCATTGATTCATTTTAGGAAAGCGTTCAATTTATTAGTAATATAGTATAAAAGAGATTGAGATCACGAGTCCTTACTCTCAGGCATGTTATAATGCATCCAGAACAACTTTGACTTCACTTCGTCGCCAACGCCATATTCCACCCTGATAGGAATTTCCCAAGCATAGTTATAGACAGAAGAACTGGCTCCTTTGTTCAGTTCCTCTTCAGCTTTGTTTGAGGATCGGGCAAGAGATTTTCCAGGATTTGCAGGAATCTCATGAAATCGTTGTTGAGAAACTCGAATCGTGCTCATATCCAACTGGGTAGGGGTGAGTACAGGATAACCCATCTGCTTCGTCCATGTTGACATCACCCAGTCAATTTTAACACTACCATTCACCTCGGCTTGAAGACAGTCCCACAAATCCTGAGTCACAGCATTCTTGAATTTGTATTTTTGCAAAAATGCGGTAACCCCTCTGCGAAATCTTTCAGGTCCCATAAAGTCTTCCAGCATTCTAATTACTGTTGCACCCTTACTGTACGAGATTGTGTCAAAGAGCTCGGTAATTTGATTTGGATGAGATACTGCTTGCACAATTGGATGCGAACTCTTTCGTCCGTCGAGTCGAAGCGTGTCGGCGAAATCGTCTGCGAGGAACTGCCAGTTTATTTTCCACTCTGGATGAACATGGTCCACTCCCTTGTATTCCATGTAGCTAGCAAATCCTTCGTTTAGCCAAAGATCGTTCCACCATTGCAAAGTGACCTGATGTCAGACAAAAAAAATCGAAAATTGAATCATTGCCAAAATTAAAATTAATAGTTTGTACGGACAACACGTAGAAATTTATGAACAAACCAGGTTTCCAAACCACATGTGCGCAATTTCGTGACTTATAACCGCAGCAACGCGCTTCTTATTGTAAGCTGAAGACACACCAGGCGTGTACACCAAGTTACTTTCGCGGAACGAGATCATTCCCCAATGCTCCATGGCACCGCTGATGAATTCAGGGATTCCGATGATATCTTTTAATTCATCAAACAAAGGCGATTATATAAACCATAATTGTGCACTTCCCCTCCAGTTAAAAATCTCTTGTAAATCTAATTAGCACAAAAGTGCCATTACTCACCGAGTTTTGGCAAGGGATATGGGGTTTGGAAGTAGTCCTCAAAATAGTCCAGCATTTTTGGAGCAATGGATGCAGCATACTCGACATGTTTAGCCTGAAATAAACAAGCTTCATTTACTAATCCAGAATGACGTAGGTTAATTCATCATTTACTCGTGAGATATTTTTGCAATTTTGTGCAATAACTTTACCAGAGGCTTGGTGGCGTACACCTTTACAGGAAGCCCTCGTTTGGTGATCCCATCTCTACTCTCAAATTCTCCCAATGCAAACGCCACAAGATAGGTAACCATTGGTACAGACTTTTGAAAAAATACCGTTGTGTAACCAGGTTCTGGAGTGTTGATTTCTTCACTCTAGAAAAATGTTTTAGAGGAAAAGTGTTTTTTAACCAGATAAGCATCTTGGCAAGACAACCCTCTCCAGGTTTTTATTTAGAGAGAGACAGTTGCCCACTGCCAGCGACATTATTCAGACATTAAACTCATTTTTTTTAATCACATGGCTTTAGTCTTACATAAATTGGCATGTTGCTGATACATGTAAGATTTCTTGGCCTGACAACTCGAAGCGCAAATGTTGATTTAAATCCTGGCTCATCGAAGCATGGGAAAGCACGGCGGGCATAAGTAGGTTGGAATTTAGTGCTGACAACGTACCTATGTTACATGTAATCACAATTAATTCTGTACAAGCAACTCAATTAAACATCGCTTAATGAGTTTAAAAAAGCTAAAAGATTTAGATGGTTACTTTGTTTCATTTGTCTCCTTGTCAAAATATGAAGCACGGTAGATGCCTACAATCTTCTTTGTCATGTCACCTTGGAACTCCATCTCAATAGTGTAATTCCCTTTTCGAAACATTTCGTTGCTTGTCAAATGATCAATAACCCAGAACTCATTATCAGCGTATTGAAATGCCTATTGAGTAGAAAACATATTGATAATTTACTTTCTGTCCAGCTTATTATTACTAATTGTTGTATTTAACTTTTAGAACGTTTTAATTATAACGATCATTATCGTAAAAATACCGTAATGTTCAGATTAGTCCCATCCGGCCCCGTCACAGTGGTGCGTAGAATGTCCATGTCTTTCATATGCAGTCTGATGTGCTCAACGTCATCCATGATTGAAACGTTAATTTTCACGCGTCTGCAATTTTTATAATTATACAATTTAACATTGACGTAAGATAAATAAAGTACAATGCACATTACACAACAAACTGTATGAAATGAACAATGATAAGGTGAAGGATTGCGGATTATGGTTATTATAATACCGTGTCTTAACTTACCCCGTAAAAGTCCCAGTCTGAATATTTGGATTCAGGAAGATTTCATAATGTCGAGGAATCACAGAAGAATCCAGTCGTAACGAGCATTTCCACGGTGGTCCGTGACATCTGTAATGGAAACCACACCAGTTTATAGAAATGCCAAGAGAAATAGTCAATAACAATTTTTTTCAGATCCGCTACTCACCCTTTTACAACCCCATTGTTCTTTTCATTGTCGCTTATCTCCTCATTTTGAATGAGTTTCTCCTCTGCCCTGCTGTGTTCCCCATGATGCCCCAGGTTCTTATGCTCATAATGAGCAATTATTCCCCAAGCTACCATGCCCCCAACGATAGCTGTCACAACTAGCACCAGTAACCCATTGGTGACCTTCCGGTTTGCCATTGCGATTCGGAGGTAATGCTCAAAAAGTAGATAGTGCTCAGTTCAATGAGTCAATAGACTCGATTATTCAATTCAACTCCCAACGACTTATCAGTTCTATAACTTTCTTCACTGCTTATCATCGGCGAGTCTTCTCACATAAGGACTCCCCACTAAAGGGCAACACCACGATGAACTTCACGAACCCACCTCCTCAGACCGCAGAACTGATATAAGAAAATGCAAAATTGTGTAAAATAATTAGCTAGGAAAAATCCGTTCCTCCACATTACTAGATTGCAAGGTCTCTCTGGTGTAACTATGCAATGAACTATTGCACACTCTGCATATCTTTTTTGCAACAATTTTTATTACTTTTTATTCCTTTGAATACTGTGAGAGAAGAAGGCCGTTTGAAGCGAAATTGACTATTGTCAACTACTTTTATGCTACATATAATCATTAACTGTTTCTGCTACAGCGCTTGACTTTCGCTCTCCGCTTATGTCCTCATCCACTGTCGCACAGCCACAATCAAATCTTGACTAAATACTTATCACAAGCGCGTGCACGTATAAAACTAGCTACTGAAATGCGACGACGCTGATGACGACGGCGTCGCTGAAGACTATAAAATATCCTTCCTGACTTAAGCTGCAAGTCTTAAGATTTTTACTTTCAACTTTACACGAATTTCGTCTCTCTCTCTCTCTGCCTATATGAATGTCGCTTCCCTAAGCCAAATTACAACATAAATATGCATACAACTTTGAAGCACTTTTAGCATAATCCACCGCTGTCAGTTGTCAATCGGTGAATGGAGGAAGAAACCCTGTTGTCTGCAACCCTATATTGGCAGGATTAACTTGGACGGAAGGTTTTTTAAAGCAATGAAAAATACCTTCATAAACAATGCATTTGTCTTGAGGTATTACAAGAAAACCAAATGACTGTGGGTCTTGCCTATTTATCCAAGCCTCAAATTGAAAGAAGAAATGATGCTATAACAACTCGATCGTTGAAAGAACAACGGCAATTGACATGAAACTAGCTTAGCGTTGCCACCTTTTTTTCATAAAACCCAGCTCTAAAAATATACCCAGCACAACAATCACGTTTACATCCTCGTGAAGAAATCCCAGTTATCTGATTTTAAATGAAAAGGTTTAAATGGAAATATACATAACCTTATAATGCGACTGGTACGTGGGCTCTTATCTTTCGAAATCTTAGCAACTGCCACTTATACTCTACCTATGTGGAGCGACTGGGTACGTGGAAGAAGCTATAAATTTGGAATTATAATTCTACGGACGGGCTGTAAAAAGTTATGATAACGAGGCTTTACTTGTTCCGTCGTCCAGTGAGTTGAAAGGATTACAATTTTTTTTGGACAAAGGTGAGGATTTTTAAGGATGGAAGTGTAGGTATTTAGCACTACGAGAACAATTCGTCAGACTCTATTCTGCACAAGTCTGTCTGACAATTGGAGAGACTACATGGAAAGATGTCAAACTGGCTAAACAACTAAAGAGGGAACTGACACTAACTCTGTTGAGCCTGTAAAGTGACTCCTAGAACGTAAGACAACACTCTGATGAACTTTCATATAAATTACTACTCCTCTAATGTGGAAGTCATACCCTGGGAAAGTTTTTATACTCAATTGTTGAGCAAAGTCTAATGAAGGAAGGTAAACTGGAATTGTTGCCGAACAACAATCCCAGCAAGTTTAGTAAGGCAGACAGGCCTATTTCATAATCCTTGATTCTTATGGATAAGAAGAAAATGGTTTGGTATATATATTTTTTTTGCACGGTGATGGTTCAATATGCCATGCAATGAGATTATAGCGTCGCTTTTATGTTTTTTGCAAATTTTATATACATTTTTTTCGCCAGCAACAATTAAAAGAAAATAGAAAAATGTACCTTCTGAGCTAGATGAATGGAATGGAGATTCGCAAAGTTGATTAGTTGAAATGGAAGCAAATATCTTGACATTTAGAGTGTTCTGAGGGATAAGAATTAGACGGCTGAAGTGCCGAGCTGAAAATGCCGATGGTGGAATATGGGATGAGGGAGTCCATAAAGCAATGATTCTTAACGCTATCCTTGATCCAACGAACAAATTAAAACAAATGCATTTTGCTGTTATATAGTGACGATGGAGATATGATGACTATGCTCTATGATGGACTACATATTCCAACTATACCAATAATAATAAACAGCCTAAAACCTCCATTCCGTTATACCAGCTATGCAATTAACTTTAGCAAATACCACGTTAGCACAAGTCTTGAGGATCTTAAACTGTAATCATTTCCTAAATTCAATGTGAAGTTGAAGGTAGCAAATATTATGTAGTTTGGAGTAGGGAACCAACCAATGCAAAACGCAAACTACAAGGGCGAGCGTGCAAGACTATGAGGAAAATAGTTCGCAGTTTAATACTCAATGCTCAGTACTCCACGTTTTAACTAATTTAAAATTGGATATAATACTTATGCATAATCATAATATGCATACTGCTTACAGTCACAGTGCAAATGCTAATGCTGCTGAAAATTCATTCTGGATTACTGCATGAATTATAGCCATATATACGCTGTTGATGAAAATTAATAGACGCCTTGTTCAACACTTAATTTTTGACGTCAAGTCGTTAAGAGGAATTAAAACCGAAAGGGAGCAAAGGGACTAACTCATAATCGCTGTACATTGTTTACCATCAATTCAGCACCTAGCTCAGCAAGGGAATAAGATTTTAGGCTGATGTTTTGCTAAATTGAACTAACCATTCAAAAATGTGAGTCAGGTCATATATATGTTCCAGAAATCAAACCGTCAGTAGGAGCAATTATCGCGGCGGTACAGCTAATTTGTCCTCGAGTTTGTATATCTTAAGCATAAGCCTTGCTTGTATATCTGTATTTTTTTCAAAGGCAGAGCTACAATTATAAACTACACTTGAATTAATTAATTAGTGATTTATAGCTATGTCGAGTCTTGGGTAATTTGATCCAATAGTACACTTACTACGTAATTTCTAGTCGTATGTTTTGTTTTCAGCTAAATACTTACATGGAAAGATTTGGCGTGTATTTTGTGTACGGCGAACACAAATACTTGAAATTAGCTGTCGGGTCCAGCAACACACAGGTCTACGTGTTTAGCGTAAAAATAACTGAAGAGAATTTGATAACTTCAATCATTTTATTGCCTTTTATTACCTGTTGTTGCTATGTACCTAGTGCGTTAAATAATTGTTCTTAAGAATCCTCCTACTTATATCAATAAATGCTCAATAATGACGCTTGATAATGCTTTATTATCAATGACGTTCTCTATTCATCTTCAATCGTCATCTTCATTCAATGCAATTTAACTGATGATGATGATGATGATGACACTACTAGGAATAACCATGAAATCATCTTGCCAGAATTAATTATTATTACTGTGTTGAAAAAAATCCGATTTCATAAAAAAATCTCACATGATTTTTTAAGCTCTCCTCATTTCCTATGCTTTGATGTTCTCATAAAAATCACGCATAAATATTATTGGCACTTTTGCATGCTTTTAATTTACACCTTTGACTACTGGACTGCAAAAACGTGAGCAAACTTGTGTTCTAGCTCAGCTAAACATCACAATTCTCATTATATTGTAGTAGGTTACGTATGTCTTCAAACTTTTATAGAGACTAAAAATTATGATTGCAAGAAAAAAAATATAAAAAAGGAGAAGGATTGAGGGAGTGAAACCTAACAACATTAAACTACATAAGAATGTAATGAGCACATCACTTTATCCCGATGTTTGCAAAGTTTTGCAGAAAAGTTGAAAATAATAGGACATGGTCCGTTGACGTTTTTACTGGAAATAATGATATCTTTTGGCATACAATTATTCATGCTTCAATTCCATAATCCTTACCTTAATGCCTCACTCTCAGTTACAAATTTTGTTTTAGCTCATCATAATGATCATAATCATGGTAGCCATCAACAATAATAAAATTATGTCTGGAGAATAATTTAAAATTCACATAGGTAGTTCGATCCCTTCTCCAACTCACTTGAACACAGCCATTCCCTCGTAAGGCTTATTATTCTGTTTGATACCTACGAAAACTTGTAATTACATGGGGTTTCCACAAAAATGCAACTTTTTTCGCTGCCTGCAGAAAACTAGTTCCAGTCCAACCTAATAAATAAAAAGTCCGGTGTAGTTCATACAGGGGTGGTCACAGCTAATGCTAATGGGAGATGAGATTAACGGGCATCCAATATAGAATAAAAATTATCACAGACACATTATCACGTCGATTTGCTTCACTAATCAGTAAACACTTTACCATCAACTTGAGCCGAAATTCCAAGTGCCCAGCATAAATTACTCAACTGGAAGAAGCTGCAAATCTTACTACGAGAATAGGCACCGCACTGGGGCAAAGTGATATGACATGTCACTAGAAACTAGAATAGTCTATGGCAAACAGAGCGATTACAATTCTCAATTTCACATTGGTCCTTTTCAACGTCATGTCCGAACCATTCCAATGTCAGATCATTATTGTCTCGAAAATATTGCATTGATCATAACAAAACTAATAGCTCACTACGCGCTACTGACAACTGAAGGAAGAATCGATTCCTTCGAAAAATATATCTTGATAAGGTGATTGGGTCTCAGAAAAAGTGGCATTATTAGCCAGCTACTTTTTCTAGTAATAAATTATAGTTATCTTTATCTATCCCTGCTAGATAGGAAATGCTGCGCCCTTTAGAAGACTATTTACCTAAATGCAAGTTTAGAAAAAGTGGTTGTTCATTAACATCATGATCATCACCACCATCAAAATTATTGCCAGTTAACAGGCAAAGGCCGGTATCCTCGAGCTGGCTTATGGGCTTCGCATAAGTTCACACATTTTCCTCGCAAAATAGTAATTATTATTTTTGCTCTAACGATGATGATGATGATGATGCGATCCTTCTCCTCAGATAAGATACACTTTTCTTAGCACATTTAGCAAAACTGGTCGTCCCAACAGGATAAACAATATACTATTGAGTGATTGCTATAAATGACCGTAGCGTAGCAAATCTCAAAAAGCTATTCCAAGAAGTACTTAAAAACTGTTAGTAAACAATAGTTAGTCCCTCCAATATACGGACCTTTTTTTATATAATCAATGAAACAGTTATCATCATCGGCACTGATGGTAATTACGATGAGGACGTTTTGGAAACGAAACCCAAATGCCGCATTATCCTACCGTGATCGTGTATCATGCCTTATGCAAGGAATTGCAACATGCGTAGAGCCTATGAAAAATATTATTATTATGGCAATGAAAATGAAGCAAGTGACCAGTGACCATTGTCATATCCTCATATCACCGAACTACCTTAAAATGTCTAGTTCATAGTGCACAATAGAGTCATGAAAAAAATAGATTAACAAGATTTATAGGATTGTAGCATGCGACTCCTGTTGATGCTTGGCACAGCTCTATGATTATTATTATTATTATTTTTAATATTATATAACGATCCCATATTTTTTTATGCTCATACCTAAGGAATAACGAACCTTTACGCGGATTACGCGTTTTTTTTAATGGCTGAACTAGTTTCGTCTTTTTTTATTCGTATTCCTCCATCCGTCCATCATATCATCATTCGTCATCCATCAGGAGAATCGTAAAAAAAAAACTACAAGATCAACACATGTTTGGGGCTTGTTAAAATGCAATATGATTATTACCCCTGTTATTATCATTTTTTTTCTTGCATATTTTCCCAATTCATTATGGCAAGAAAATATGCGTGAAACTGTAGGATTATGCGATAATTATCCAAGCAAATAGTAATAAAAAGTAGGGGCTTTTATATAAAAATGTTGCATGCATGGCTAGAAAATCTCAGACAGAGTTCGTATGCATTTTATTAATATAATTTGCTGGGCATGAACAAAGGCAAAAAACTGTTGTTATATAAGCGTCTTAGTGTGGCGAATTGATTAGGCGTCATAATTCACGGGATTGCATCCTCTTGGTAAAAAAAAACGATAAAAAATATATCTTCCTATATGATCCTTTTTCGTAAAGGATATGTATTTTATGTATGATTTTTCAATGATCAAAATCACTACCGCCATATCATAGTTAATTGTAGGACGGTAGCATATCTCTCCACACAGCAATTAATTTCAACAGTCAGTATAATCAATCATAGCAATGAAAAGTGTTAATGGCGTCACACACACTTGAGAAATCAATATTTATCATAAATGGATAAACTGCATTGCCACTGCTGCGTAATACAGATGAGATAGAATATGGAAGTGAGCAGAATATTTAAATTAACTGGAATCGAATTGATAAATATGACGGGGACGGAGAACACGCCCTTTTCCGTATCAATCAAAATGATTTGAAAAGTAATTATGTCAAATTAGATATGTGCAGGTTGCAGCCTGCAACTTGGCGAGTTTTATGGGCCCTCCGCGTCCTTAGAAATGGACAGTGGCAAACATCTCGTTTGCCACCATCGGTACATGAGTACATAATGTTATAGTGTGATTTAGTAATTACGAATTTTGTATGAATATCTTCAGGACCAATCTTGCAATTAGGGAAAATAGGAATGGGAATGTAGCATTATGGATCACATCAAATAATTACAGAGATAAAAAGGAGCATAATAAGTCATATTTAAGAAGACCCAGTGTCGACGGTGGTGTCAGTGCATTAAACTTTTTCTCATTAATAAACCGCATAAGCCGCTGTCCTTTCCATCGTGTGCATTCTAATTACCCCGGTCATGTTGCTCATTCCTACATCTAGTAACATTTAGTTGCTGGCATGTTTCATTCCACTAAAAATATTTAGCCATGAGTCCCACTGTAAATAAATCATCATCATTCATTCAGTATAAATTAACAGATAAAAATATAATATAATCCATATTGATCAGACCCTCCAAGTCACAAGCACATTTGCCCAATTGTGCTATCTGGAATTTGACCTCCCAACATACCTCTACTTTTTTTTACTCAAAATACCTCTCATCTCTCAATAAATGCGATATCACGAAACAAAAAAGGTCATTGGCTAAGAATAGCTTTTCCAAGAAAGCTAATACTTATTGATTTCCACAGATTAGAAGAAACACTAAAGTGCTTTTCTGTCGTCTGGGTCATTGACAGCTACAATTGCTACAAATCATTGTCGTCATTGGGTAGGCTCATTCCTTAGAATTTGGAGCGGACGCAGTTTATCTGGTTCAGCATTTGATTGCCTAATTGGTAAGATTCCATGATTCCATGATATTGATTTCATATTTCCCATCTCATCATCATCATCATCATCACTCCTATATACTACTACTCATCTAGTCTAGTAAGCGTTCCACTAGCCTTAACAAAATATTTAGTAGCACTAAACATTTACTACGACGCGGACGCCACATCGCGAAAACTTCTGAAATCTTCATTTCATTCCTCACATTCAACATTCAACAAGCATACTCAAAGTCCCGTCCTAAAAAGAACAATGCTTCGCTTTGCACTTTGTGCATGTTGCATACCACCAACGTAGCAAGAATTGTATGAAAATACCTATACATACCTACACGGGATAGCAAATCTACATACAACATATGGCATTATATGTTTGTAAATTCTTCAACATTTTTTTTACTATTTTCTTCGCCGGAGTAGACAAACAGCCCAGGCAGCGCAGCAGCGTATTGAGCGTAGTCTATCTATAGGTTTTTCAGTTTGCTCGGTACTTCATATTGCATATTATTGCAAATTATGTTGTACAGCCTGTGTGTACCTTTAGTATCCACTCACTCGTCCATTTCAGAGGCTCGACAAGAAGAAAAATACTACTCCACATATATAGAGACGTCATTGTATTTACTTATAATGATTGCAGCGCTGTTGAATGGGTGTTCTCTGTTTTGTGTACATCCATCAAATTAAAGAAAAAGTAAACTTCTTGTTCAAAGCCGCAGCAGTTTTATCTACTGCTCTGCCTTTCCCAGTCTATGTAGTAGTGAGTGAGAGTCAGTCATAGTCGGACAGAGAGTTGAGCTACAAAATACAAAAAAAGGTTGTTGGATTCTTTTTTGTGAAACTATAATACAGACTTAAGCCTTAAGCACTTGAACATCATCATCAATTAAAAGAAATAGCCACATGCACACATTTCATTTCCCTTCTGTCCTCTGAGCAATTGAATTTGAAGAGAAAAGACGAGTCTTCCCTTTTGTCTTCTTGAAAGTCAGTCAGTTTCCCTTTGCTCCACCTTGAAAATAGGTTTGATCTGGGAGTGTGGCGGAGTGTGATTGTTGCTGTTGAGGGGCTGCCGTTTCCGCAATTAAAATTGATTTGATATTCGCGATTTTGATAGTCCACCGCTCAGTTTACAACTTGCTGTTTGAGTTGGGCCGGATTGCGATCGAGGAGTTGGACTGGAGGTCAGTTAAAGAATGGCAGAAGCTCATTCAGCTGTTGCCTTTTCATTGAGTGTGACACACGACGGTTTCAACTTGAACTTTGACCGCGAGGTTTTGCACCTTATTTGGCTGTCGGGTAAGCGGTCATGGAGGAAGCGGGGTCAACGGATTTATGTAAGTTTTTTTAGCTGTCTTAAATTTGGGGGGAAAATGGAAACTTTAAATGTTGCAATCGCAATTACCAATGATATATTTGTTTGACGACAGTCAATTCTCAGTGTAGATTGGGTATGGTCAGTCTAGTCAGTAATGATTGCTGTAGCTTGGTTTGGTCATCATATCGTGGTTAGTTTTTAATCATTATTGTTTGTTGTCCCAATAAATGACGAATGCTAGTTTTTATGTACTTTATGGTAACATTCCATCACTTTTATTTAACCTTTGCTTCGTTATGACTTCATATTTGCTATAAAATATTTAGTCTCCAAGGTTTATTGTTCATGTCGCAATCTCTCCTTCACGCTCGTCATTAATACAATTAGTAATTAGTGTCGTTCTCACTAAAATTCAATAAATATTACAATGAACAATCAGTTTCATTTTTATATTTGATGCCGTCTTCGTCTGCTATTTCAATGTAGCCTTGAAATAATATTGCCGTTGACTCGGAATTTGCAATTAACAGGATATTAATTATTATTCCAACTACTCTGTGAAATTCATGACGCCATTGTAATGATATTCACACATTCTAATTTGGAAACCCACATAGGAATGTAATTTCACTAGACATAAAAATGGAAGGACGTCATTTCACAGTTCAAAATCGGACACTCGAGATTTTCATTCGATATAATCTCTATCCTGTTGCTCTTCCCATAATCATACATGCTTTCCATCCTTTCCATACCATAATTAAAACTACTCCAAATGGGAATCTAACTAGGGACAGATGATACATGATTACCATTTTGCTCACACATATCGTTTATCATTATGAAACGGTTGGAGATGAGAAAAAAATGATAATGTTCGTGTGAAAAAAGGGTTAATCACTCAGCGTATTTAAAAAGTGAGTTTAGAATGGAATTACCCTCTTATGCCAAGGTACATAATCAGTATGATTAAGGTAACTTCACTGAAAATAAACATGTAGGCAGATATTTAGACAGCAGCGATAGGGTGCAAAGGTAGCCTAAGAACGCTTTCGATCGGGGGTTTCCATCACCGCTTCAATCCCATCATCATCATTGTTATTATTATTGCAGAAAAATAACATGAGGCTCCTTATCATTATCATTACAGCTTTAAACAGGTTTGGCAGTAGTACCGTGTGCGTACAGGGAAAAAAAGTAGAGAGGGTGGGCTTGGGAGATTGTACTTTGGACTTTGGATTTGGGTCATAATAATATAATCATCGTCATCACCACCATTCTGCACAGTTCAAGTTCGACCTGAAGAGAAGCAGTCAATGCACGCTACTAATGCGCTGCTTACTTTTTTTCTTCTGTTGCTCCTCGGCTGAGTTATTGCATCTCTTCAGACGCTTGTTCCCCATTGCAATTTTCAAGCCCCAGCAGTGAGTCCGTCGTGTCATCTCTATCATGTCCGTAAGCTTAGGTATAATTGCTAGGAGGCTTTAGGCTCACTTTTTACAGCCTACATAAACTTTTAACTGTATTAGCATTGCATTAGGGCTGGCGCTTCCAACCGTTGTCGGTAAAGGGAGGACGCTGTAAATCAGACAATTATCAGTGCATATTGTCATGTCATTGAGAAGATAGTGATGATTTTTAAAAAATGTCATTGTTTGCAAAGGTATTAATAGACCAGACCGGTCAGGTTTGTTTGCACGATATTTTGTTGAGATAGCTACGGACTTATGGAATCATTTTTTATGACCGTTGAGCGTAATTGATGATGGAGATAATTGATAAAAAAAAATGAGCTATATTGATGTCTGGGGTACAAGTGGGTGACAATTATTCAAATGTGATGAATGATGAACTATTATTTAAGAGGAGAGTTTTCGGAAATGTTATCTTTCCAGTTTCCCTGTAATACTGGCGTTAGCGGATAATGATGATGACGGTTTAGGGTGAGTGATGATGACATCAATTATGAATTTGGGCATGTATACTCACATTAGCTCATGGTTTGTTTGAGCAATATCCTCTGAAATGCGATATGGCTGTCTGGCTGTGAGTGAGTCGCATTAATGTCATGCGCCAATCGATAGAGAATGCCGCGTAGGGAATTAATTTAATTTGAATCGATAAACCATAAACGATACTCTTTCCTGTCGAGTGTGAAAATATTATTATACTTGTACGTATGATTTCAGACTGGCTATAGTGAGCCATTGTATATTGGCATTAGGTGCATAGATATGTATTTACGTCTTCCCAAAATATAGAGTTGCTTTCGCTAGGGAGCTACAAATAATAGCCAAAGTGGAGGATAACAAACATGCGCCTTTATTCCAAGGTTTCGAAGGTTTGTAAGAATATAAAAACCTGACGGTAAACAAAATAATAATATGACTTGATGACCTTGTCATTTTGTTTTTATTGTCGGAGTTTATGTAGAAGGCATAGGTAGCACAAGCACAATGCAGATTCAATATGAAATTGATTGGGATACTAGGAATTATGATGATGACCATAATTTTGTATCATCAACTCAGGTTAAATTCACATGGTTATGAAAGGGGAATTGGTGAGAAATGATTGTCCAGAAAAAAGATCCAGATTTTCTTTCTTGGATAGCTACAGCGGATCCCAGTTTTGTTTCATATTTGTTTTATTGTCATTTGAGAATTTGAGCATTTATCATGTGACGGAATGGGAGGCGTCTTGGAGTTGATAAGTCATACTGGTGTATTGTATTGTAAGTATTAATGAATGGAAGTAAATAAATGAGGATCCGGTTTATTCAAGTAAATTATAATCCTTCTTATCAAAGACGTAAACCTCCGATTGATTCATGTGTAGACACAAAACACAACTTTGAACTGCGATCTATGAACGATGGTCCACAGTAATCGCATTGCATCTGTATAGGCTTGCAAATTTAGCTTGATAAATGTATCCTTAATTGATACTATCAACAAAAATTAATGGCATTTTCGAATGTTGAGCGTCAAAACAGCCTTATATTGATTATAAGAAAAGGTCATTGAGTTATCTTCCTTTGGAAATGGGATTGATGAAATTCTCAGAATAACCCGTGCGGGATCAATGTTCAATTTTGAATTTTTTGGGGACTATTTTTTTCTGGAAAATATTATCTTATCAGTTGAAAAAACATTTAGGATTTGCCAAAAGTACAGATCCCAATTTTCAATACAGTGTTGAAGATGTTGTTTGTCGGCATCAGTTTGTATTCCATGGTTGAAGGTACGTTAGGCGAGTTTAGATAAGTACAATCAATAATTTTCCAGTCTTCATTTCGGAAGATTAGTTTCAATTGATTTAATATTTTTTGGACATGTCCATGTGATGATAAGGTTCGGTGGTAATCTTGTATTGGTGAAAACAATAAATGCTTCTTCAAGTAAGGATAGTCTTCAAGAATGAAATTGCGTTCAGTGTTTTCATTTCTGTCAATGCAACGATGTATGTATACGATATCGATATCGACATCCCATCATGAAAGGACCTAATTAATTATAAATGTTTCCTCCATTCTTGTACTGGTTTGTTCATTTAATTGATTTGTCAAAGATATAGATATGGGTATAAACTTTGTTATATAACTTTTGTACATATTCAACAAAACTACGAAATTAAGCAAGAAGCAACAACCTCATTTGAGTTTCCATTCCTCTTTTTTTTCTGGCGACGGGCGAGCGGCTTATATTACGTTGTGATATGAATGGATATATCTATATATGAAATTAAGTGCATGGGCTTGCCCCCATTTATGTATTGTTGACTATCAACAGCTTCTTGACCAATATAAAATTGTTAAATAGGCTCTTTACCTCCTTCCAACAATCCACTGATTGATATCAGTGATGCGTACACACATGCTGCATTAGGAGACTTGGAGACACGTTCTCGCAGTAATTGCAGGGAACTGAAGTGATGATGATGATGAGCTGCTGCATATAATTAGGGTGAGATTGCTATAGTGCGGAGCTGTGCAATAGCTATTTAAAAATTTCTATTGTTGGCTTGCACAGTTGATGAAAAAAACGTAGGAACTTCCTTGCCCATCCAATCCTTTTCCAGTTCTTTTGTTAAAGAGGTTCACCTTTTTATTGAAGGACTGGGATTAGGTAAATACTTGCACACAATAGGGAACTTTGAGCATTTTCCGTTGGGACCTTCGCCACAGCAGCCAATCAATGATCTTAGAGCTTATTATGTACAAAAATATGGAAAGCTTGGGGTGGAAAAGTACCTGTAAAAGGAACATTGGAAAAAAACTCTAACATCCCTTTGCTGTCTAATCTAACCGAAGGCCATATCAGCTAAATATGAGTTTTAGTGATGTATAGTTTAAAGTCGAGGCGGTGTGTACCTAATTGGGCTAAATTATGTACTTGCATACATGCAACCAAGCCATTATAATTTGATTTTTGGAATTGATTCCTGTCTCTTGTCTTGAGTCGTTGCAATATTGGCGTCTCTTATGTGACATTGCTCTTGAGGCATTGCTTTGGTGAAGACGATATTTGGTTCCTTGGTGGAAGAATTTTAGCCGTTGTTGCAGACGCTAGTTATCATATATATATGCTCTTTAGACATTGAAGTCTGGTCTTTTATTGCTCAATACCCCATTTTTAAGCTGGTTCGACCGTTTCACTTAAGTGTTCGTGTTATAATTAACGTTTAGTTGGTGCATTTTTATGAAATTCATTGAAAGACATTTCCGTGGCAACATTGGTTGTCACGTTGTTTATTGTTTATTTATGTCCCTGCATTAAGAAGGATCAACTCAAATATTTTATTTTTCATTCGACATGGTATTTTAAAATCCATTTCATTAACGATTTAAGAAAGTAATTGTGTTCAAAGTACTGCATTCCATTTTAGCGAAACGTTGACCAATCCAGTTAATATCGATTTAAAAGGGCAAAGGTTAAGTTGGATAAAGGAGAATGTTGGTAATATTTTTTCCTGAAAGAGAGGAGGAGATTCCACCACAATCGGTGAAAACAATTAGCGAGCGAGTGGAAATCCTTCTAGTATGTCTTGGTTGATAGTGTTTTATAATCTTATGTGGTACTTGTAACCTTCATGTCATAATATGGAAACTTATTTTGAGTATTTTTTTGCTTAAAGAATAACATCAGATGCGGAATTTATCCTGGTTCTCTGAGGGGTCTGTCTGTGTCAGTTGGAACGTTGGGCTCGATTTACTATGCTGGATATGATCCAACTCGAGGACTCATTCCATGGATGAGCAACTATTTACCTAGGTAAACTAGTAAACTCTATGCATTTATTAACGCAGCATAAATGCTGTGTTTATAGGATTCCTCTACTCCTCACTGGGAGAATGTCCGTCCGTCCGTGCGTCCGTCCGTC
>JAQGAH010000669.1:0-28857 GCA_034696885.1 Lepidocyrtus paradoxus | reverse complement strand
CTCAAGACGGGGAAGCCGCAGTAGTCTATATTACGTCATTGGAGTGCACATGAGAAATCCCATATAACAGGATTGTAATGTATACAATAGACTTACCACCGGTGGTGGTGGGGAAGTTGGTACTGGTAAAAAGGATTCCCCAGGGGGGCCTGTCCGTCCTTTCCCTCCCATTGCATCTCCCTGCATTATTTGCCCTGTCGTTGCACCAGCTTGCAGTTGGCTTTGCAGCAACCACCAAATTTGCCGTCGTCAGCCAAAACTGACGAGGGAAAAAGTTTTAGTAAAGTTGAAGCATCATCCTTCCTCCTTCCAAAGTAATACTCGAAGTTTATCATCATCTCATTCATGCAAAAAGGAAAATAAATAGAGTTTCTTGTTGGTGTGTAGTTTTCCCATTGCAATAGCATTGCATCGAAACTTTCTTATCGTCATCATCAACCTCACCACCACCAAAAGCAACACGCATCTTTAGAAAACAAATGGAAAAAGACAAGGGATGAGGGAAAACCTGTTAAAATTTTTTCACATTTCTCCCCATAGATTAGCTGGGTGCAAGCACAAGGCACGAAGGGTAACCAGGGATGAAAAAACCTGAAGCTAAAGTAAAGAAATGAAATAATGGAAGGGAGAAAGCTCAAGTGGCTAAAGGTTGGCATTACAAGATATCCACATCTCCTTCAGCTCTCCTCAAATATCTCCTTGTTTTCTCTTTAAAAATGGTTAATGCTTTTATGCAACGAGCCACACTTTGTTCTCATCGGGCTTGTCGGGTGTATTACATTAGCATTTTATGCTCTTAAGGGAGGCGGGTGCGGGTAAAAACAGGGGTATATAGGATGGAAGGGCCACGCCGTGGCTATTTGCCATCGCCATCAATCCGATATTCGATATATATTTTTTCGGTGGTGAGGGAAGACTGAAAAGAGAGAGGGAGGATATGATGATGATATGAGGATGGGATCCGATGAGGGTCCCACATTATTATCTCGAGTACCACACGTACGAACAAATAATACGCGTGAGTTCTAAAGAGGGAAAAGTGTAAGATTTCTCTTTAGTTTTTATACGCATATCCCATCCCATTTTCCATTTCATTTCAGACGGGAAAAAAGTTTCATTTTTGTCTGCATTATTTTGGGGTTTAACGGAGGGCGAGTAATGATAAAAAGTAGAAGAAGCCTTAAAATACAGGGTTGCAGCTATGATAAAGGTGATGCCTTGCTGAGTGTTGCTTTGATAATGTGTAATGTGCATGTTGATATAAAAGGCTGACACATCGTCATCTTGTATCCATTCATCCCTCTCCCGTTTTCATTCTGTTGGGTCGGGTGTTAACAAGCCTTCTTGTTTAGTCAACAACGAAGTGCCACTATTCCTTTTGAATACGTAAGTTTCTCAGAGTTTATTCTTTCCCTTCTTTATGAGCTCATCTCATGCTGTGCCTTTTCTCATCATGCTAGGCAGCGCGATTGCGAAAGAAACTGATATTGGAGAGGTAAAACTTTCTCCAGGAAGAGGAGAGAGTGATATGGGGTGTATGAATGAAGAGGTTGGGGGAGAAAGGGAGCGATTGCAATGAGCTATTATTTCAACTTTGTTGCTCAACACAATGCTAAAAGATAATAGATAATGGGAAGACGGTATAGAGATAACAATATTCCAAGACGCATAATATGGGCTTGTTATCAAGAGAGAAAAGTGGATAGGGAGGCTTTGTTTGGGGTTGTTTTCTATGTAAGCTGAAGTAAGATTCTTTTGGATGATAATTTTCTGGAACTGGGAAAAGATTGTTCTTTTCTAGATCGCGGACGGAGAAAATAAGTCAATTAAATGAAGCATGCAATAATGCAATGTTTGAGGAATTAGGAGAACAAAGTAAATGAAGACATTTAAGCATTTTTGCTCACAATGTTTGTAAGTATCTACCAGGAAGATAGTGTCCATAAACTAAATGGAAGCTGTAATTCCAGTAATTGAAGTACTTCTGCATTTAGCTCAAGTCATTTTTTCTCGATTCAATTAACAGACTTGCGCTTTCAACTGGAAAGGAAATCTCAAAAGTGCAATCCTTCAAACAACTGGCTCATTAAAAGAAATATTATTTTTTAAAGGCAGACGCACTCCAAATCTGGATTAATAATTTCCCCTGAATTTAGTTGCTACTTACACAGTATCAAAAAAGGTTTCTCTAGTACGCATGAGGGATTTCAAATATTTTTTTATTGAAAACCACCAACTCAGTATGGAATTTCACATATCATGAGATTCGACATTCTCCTCATGTGGTAAGCCTGCACCTACACGTAAGTCTTCTTTACTCTCATTTTATCCGAAAGTATAATCCATCAAGACGCACAATGTCTGCCTTGTGCTCAGCTATTGAATAAGAAAATTTCATTTTCATTTACTCCACCGACATGCGACATCACATGGGCAAGATGACGACCAAAACCAAACAAAGTAGGGCTAACTCCAAAATATATATTTCAGTTTCCCAGCTGAAAATATAATACCATTATTGACTGAAGGGAGAAGATAAAATGATTATTATTTCTATCATAAGTTGGAGGAGACTGTATGAATATTGATACTTATCATCCTTCATCCCAATATATGAAATGAATCTGGAGGAACACGCGTCAGGGGATATTAACAGCTCAAGTGCACGTTACCCTTGGTCATGCATTTCACTAACCTTGAACTGAAATAACAAACGGGGGGAAAATTGGGAATGAGAATGCTAATGCCAGGGCATGTAGTCTGCCAACTGGAGAAAACTGATACATGAGATGAGCGTGAAGTAGGTACTAAGCAATCAAGATAACGTTGTTGCTCTCAATTCTGAGAGCTGTGTATGAATCATTTCGTTTCACTTCATCGTCAGTATTGTACATGGTCTCATTGGTCTCCCAGCGAAAAAAAACTTCCACAATACTAAAACCATATCAGTCTCCGTCCTGAAAGGATGGATGGATGTTTTGGGGAGGGGGACCGAGACTCGGAATGAATGGAACGATATAGTTGGCTGGAACACTTGAGCATATTTTCATTCATTCATTGACAGTGTTGTAAAGACGAACGGACTTGTTTTGTGCTCTTGCTCCAGCTTAAAATCCAACAGCTTCGGGTTTTTGAGCCTTTGTTGTATTTTTATTGTTCCGCAAAGCTGTGGCTTGGTCTGTGAACAAGTCTCGATGTTGATACTGCTGTTGCATGTATCATTAGCGGTTGTGTAAATCCGTATAAACTTTTGTAAAAACTTGTAAGGGAAAAGATTGTGAAAGCAGGTGAAATTACATCACGCGAGTAATTGCTGTGTGACTTTTTTCTTGAGAGAAGTTGAGGGACTTAAATGGATCAATGGACATGTAAACTTTTGTTAAAATCTTTAATCATCATACTGAAGTCATTGTTCTGACGATATGGAGTCCGAGGCAGTTTTCAGGAGAATTCTCTCGCATGCTTTGTTTCTTCTTCTGTGGTCCCGTAAGTACCATTTTAATAACAAATTCCATATCTACATGTTAGCATCTGTATGTGTGTGTTTAAATGAACCATATCTGATTCAATGTTATACAGCTTTCTGTCATTTTGCAATTAAAGTTTGGTTGTAGCTTTCATTTTAAATGCATATCCTTATAGCTTAAAAGTCACCAAATCATAGAGACAAATCCAGGAGTCACTTTCATAATCAACAAATGAAAACAGGAATTAGCAAATTAAGCATATCCATTATTCCATCAGGGGAATGAATAGATTAAAGGATGAGGATACAAATATGCATTATCCCAAGTGAAAGACATATTGTGTTTTACCACGTCAGGCAGAAACCCAACATTTGTCGGAGAACTGAGCGGATGACGATGATGAATCGGATTGGATTTGGTAAATTGTCCGGTTTCGCCCCTGTCTTCATCAATATCCACATTAGTGAGTGACAGAAAGCAACAAAACATATATTATCCGTTTCTTAATGGAGTGGGCTGCGCGGCTGTCCCTTCTCAAATGATTCCTATGGCGTATCCCACCGATCCCATCATCATTTAACAGAGCCATTATTTGGCTCTCCAACCAACGACCTATTATAGTTCATAGCTCATCTGTATTACACTTACACCTCACGAACCCAACCCGGAATTTCCATTTTGAGTGAAACATTTTAGAGGAAAAGCAACATTTCTCATTGATGAAAACCCATTCA
Organism: Lepidocyrtus paradoxus; assembly: GCA_034696885.1. Classification (NCBI taxonomy): domain Eukaryota; kingdom Metazoa; phylum Arthropoda; class Collembola; order Entomobryomorpha; family Entomobryidae; genus Lepidocyrtus; species Lepidocyrtus paradoxus. The sequence continues at coordinate 24,656 of JAQGAH010000669.1, read as the reverse complement.
TGAGACATGAGAAAGGCACTATAGCAAGCAGCACGCTCCCACTCTCGTCAACCTATCAACCTACCCCACTCTAATTTTCCTTCAATCTTCAAAACACCCTTTTGTTTTCCTTTCCTTTGTGTACTCCCCAGAATTTTTCCTGATTCATTTGCTTTGTTTAAACGAAAGCAGATTTTAGGTAGACTTTCGACCAATTTGTATGACTATGGTTGATAAGGCAAGTTTAAACGAGTCAATGGAAAGTGATATTTGGAGAGGAATGGAACTATGGTTGAAAGCGTTTATCAGAGCAAGGTTCACGGAATATTCCGTTTCTTTATGTTCACTCGTATAAATATCGTAAAAATATGCAACAAAATTTTGATATTAAGATTTAAGATATCGTATCAAAACATGCGGAAGCCAAAATCTTTGAGTCAAAAATTGTAGTTACAATTTACCTATTCATTGCAAGAGGGAGCTATTATTATTGCATAGTAAAAACTATTTCAGATAGTTATGCTTTTTTAGGAATATTTTATTACATGAATGATTTTTTTTCATTTAAACATGGACTAGCCCACTTGTTCCACAATACACACAAATTTAAGCACTTGATCCCTCGCCGAAAAGGCAGCTAAACCTGCAATATTAAGTATGTAAGATATCCATGGACAAGCCCACATTATTATGCAAGTCCTCACTAAAGCCGAAACTGGAGTAGAAAAAAGGTCTCAATGGACATAAGGGGAGATTTAAGAGAGGAATAGAGATCAATTTAGATATGTATGAAATATATATATCGCGCATATCGACTCTTCAGTAGGAACAGTCACAGGGAAGGGATGGATTGCACACATTGCGTATGTTGCATTTATTTGGTTTTGGTAGGCCTGGAGGGGAAGGAAGATGATAAGAGAATGTGCGTATCCCCATTTAATTCTCTGTCGATCTTGATCCGAAGTTTATCCGGCTTCTTCATTGTATTAATATAAAACAGTTTTTATTGCATTGCATTATTGCTCTTTACTGTACTACATGATGGGAAACCTCATAAAGGCTCTTCTCTTCGTCATCCCTCTTCAGCATTTCTCTCCTCTTGCTTGTTTCATCAGAAACCATACTTCACGTCTCAGGAAGAAAATGTTTTAATTGAACACTTGCCATTTCTGTCATTATCTGGAGCAAAAGTGCGTTATCACTAGCTCAGACACGCATAAATGCATATGAATCGAGCAATTGTACACAGTCCTCTCCTCACCATATCGCATATAATCTATGACTGTACCCAATATTAACTTCAGATGTATAATAGATCATAGATATATTTATAACATATGGCCAAAACCTCATCATAACCCTAACCAAAAAAAGACCTTTTGAATGCGTATGTTGTAGGGAGGCAGTGGCATTGTTCTGAGTAAAACTAAAGGAAACAGATGAATCCATTGGCAGACCCTTTCGGAGAGTGCTCAGGAAAAAAACAGTTAGACGGATGGCACTCTGCATCTGGCATGACAAGGGAGAAAGGTCCAGGAAAAAAGAATCACAAATCAAAAAATCAGAGATACGGTTTTGGTCTTCAAGCAAACTTACTTCAAATACTTTCCATTCCCTTCATAAGTATGTATTATATGTAAATAGATAGATATATGCCGTATTTCTTGTTCCCAGCGTCATCAGCTTCCCATGAAATCAAATGAAGCAGTAAGTATAAAGTATCTTGATAGACATAATTGCTTACTCGCCACTCACAAAATGGTTGGGTGGGAAATGGCTTATCGCAAAATAATCAAGTTTTTAACTAATTGAGGCACATTTCCCTCATCTCTAGATTAGTTATCATATAGGAGATTAACAACCCTCAAGATACGCAACGCACATTGTCCGTAGTAAATGTGAAAATGTGGAATTCGGGGCGACATGAGCCATTCCTATCTAAGCCAAAGTTTACAGACCGACCAGGGTTGTGATGTAGATGGTTGTAGATATTTTTGTGCGTGATATTGTTCAGCAAAACGGGGAAATGTACAATATTTTACGATAACTCCTTATTCAGTCGAAGCTCAAAATGCGGGGTGGTAGATGTATGAATGTACAGTATATTGAACAATTCATGTATCGAAAATGGCATCGAAACACCCAACGAATAATTAGTGCATAGATTCGTAAAAGGGACAAGTGCACCCTTATGTCGCATTCTCCCACAAATCATTCCATAAAGTTCAGTACATATGGCAAAGATCAATGCTCTTGGGATTTAAGAAATAGAAAATTAGCGTGAGATCTTGGTATCTCTAACAAATCTGTTGTGAGAATTCGTTACATGCAACCCATGATTATGAAAATCGACAGAGAAAATGTATATGCTGGTTTAGTTCATTCTGGTCAGGCGACACTGTTCAGTGATCTCGACTCAAATCGTAATTTATTGTTCTTTGATGTCCGATGAATCTGAAATTAACTGACGTTATGCATGCAAAGGAAATATGAACTCTTACATGTTAGTTTGAAAGGAAAGTTGTAATTAGCTCATTGCAGTTAGTAAAACTGGTTATGATGATATGTAGGATTTTGTATTACGCAAGATATTTAATTAAGTAAAATCATGTATTTAAAAGCTCAAACTAAAGAAATATGCGAGAGAAAGTTGAAGTATATGTATTTCATTACACTATCAAATTCATAACTAAAAAATATAAAATCTTTCTATGAATTTACTGCTAGATTCCCAGGAAATATATATATTGTTGGGTTGCAAATGAATCATAAGTAAATGGTCAGCAATGTTAAATTACAGAAACTCCATTATCATCTTTCTCCCATTTCACAAATGACTCACGATTCCCAAAGTTCCCTAAACTGTTATGCTTTCATTTCCTCTTCTCCCTCCTATATCCGGTGTGAAATGCACCCAACACTCACCATTTACTTACTTGGCACGAAATCGCAATATCGCATATATCTCTTGTCACTTTGTTTACAAATCTATCAGATAGGATAAGAACGCTTTATATTGTTTGACGATGGTGGTGCTATACTGGGGGAGATTGGTGGTGTATCATTTGGGTAAATAACAAGACAAGACAGTAAATAAAAAATGTAAAATCGTAAAAATACCCTTAATCGTATCATTCCATGACTCCATGTTTTCCCTCCAAGCTTTCCCTATTTCCTGGGGGAGGGAGGGAAAGGAAAGATCCATTATTTTTATTCCTCCACCAAATGTCCGTTGTTGGTACCTTCATTTTCCTTGGCAGTTTCAATCTTAAACTAGATCAAAATAAATAGCATAATCTTGTATGCAACTATTAGGTACAGGAATAATATCACATTTTTATCTCAGCACGGCCATTTTTCCTTGTGCACACGCACTTTCTCCCATTTTTCCCTGTTGCGATGCAAAGACAAAAAAAATGAACAAAGACCCAACTTATATAAGTTTTTCCCCTTCTTTTAACTTCCGTAGGGCTGATCTCATCTCTGAAGCTTACAACGACTATCATCCCTTACTATGCAGTTCTCTCGAGACCAGTCACTCTCCAATGCAATTTCAGTCTGGAAAATGACTCCCTCTACTCCCTCAAATGGTACAAGGATGGGCACGAATTTTTTCGTTACAAGCCGTCTGATGATCCACCCGTTACTATCTTCCCCGTTGCAGGCATAACTGTAAATGTAAGCACGTCGGAAGGAAATTTATTCTAATCAAGTTATTACGAACGATATGATGATAAAAGACAATTTGTACGTATTATATCACTCATCCCAAAATTACATTTAAACTGATATCGTCTCTGATTATGCCCGCGTATATGCCTTTGATGTAGGTAAATAATTCAGACCTAACTTATTTGGAACTGGAGAGGGCCACACTTTTGACAAGGGGAACGTACCGATGTGAAATTTCAGCAGATGCTCCATCCTTCCAGACAGTTTATGAGGAACAATACATGAAAATTTTGGGTGAGTTGAACAAGTTACATGGGCTGCGTGAATACTGTTTACATTACACTTACACGTACATTTTTGTAATTAATTACGACAATGATGATCCATCCTACTCTTTGTCGCGTGCAATGATACTTATATTAACAGTTTATGCAATTTATTTTTTTAGCTCTTCCTGTACTTGGGCCATCCATAAAAGGAACGCTTCCTTGGTATAATCTTGGGGATAATTTGTCAGCGACATGTACTGTTCAAAAGACATTTCCACCACCTCAGCTTACTTGGTTCATTAACGACATTCAGGTATTATATTTACTACGTGAATAAATTTTAAGTAAAACGAGTCATATAATAATCTAGTATGATTTTTCAGATTGACAGTAAACTTTGCGAATGTATGAGCACTACAACAAGTGAAGCTGGGAAGGCAATTGATGGAACAACGTTTTACACTACAAAGAGCCATGTCAAATTCCAACTCGATGCTCATTACTTTCGGGATGGATCTCTAACAGCAGAGTGTCGAGCCAGTTATCCTAAATCTAATATTACATTACAGGACATGATACATGCCAACGTGAAAGCGGGACTTGGTTTACGGCAGTACGCAGCAGATTTATTTTCAAAAGCTTCAAAAGTACAACTTACAAGTTTAAAATTAATGACTGAAATTATTTTCACAGCTTATATAATCAAAGTATTCATTCAACAATGCTAGTCAATTTGAAATAGTTGGAAAAAGTACTTGCTAAAAAAACTCGCGAATTCACACTGAATTTATGTAATATAACTGCATAATTGAAATTAAATGAAGTATTTTTAAATGTATTGGTAAACATTTTTTAAACGCTAAATACTAGTACTGTTATTGTTAATGTAAATAAATACTTTCAGCTCTAGCAAAAACAATTTACAGATTGTGTATATAATGTATAGCTAATGATAAAAAATTTTAAACGCCTGAAACGTGAATTGTTAGATTAGTAAAAGTTTTACACTTTATTGCTGACGGCACTTTCTTCTTCTGAGGTATGTTCTTATGAATCTGAAGAAGAAATTTCACTTTCTACAAAGTCCAGAGCCTGAGTATCGGTAATCGGCTGAATGTTTGATTTCTATGAAAGTAATAAAATAAATTGTCATAAAAATTTGAGAATTTAAAAATTGTAAAAAAAACAATATTAATGGAACTTCAATTCACGACATTTCATATTTTTAATGTTATTCTAATAAGTACAATGTGACATACCCTTTGATGGTAAGAAACTCCAAAGGCACAACTAGCCACGTCAACGAATTCTTTTCGAAAAGTCGTACAAATAAACTGAGATCGTTCCGATATATTTTTAATTACTTTTGCCACAGCGCTCCTGTATTCAGTATCCAGTGCCTAAAATGCATAAATGTCATTTGTCATTTAAAATGTTTGTGCTATTATGAAGTGTCACAATTAATTACAGCAGCCAAAACCCAATGGTAATGGAACACGATAATGATGTTTAATTTCAGCTTACCTGATCAACTTCGTCAAATAGATAAAATGGTACAGGATCGATGGTTTGAATTGCTAATATCAGACAAAGCGCAATGATGGATTTTTGTCCTCCAGAAAGTTGTACCAAGCTCCGCATTTGATGAAGTTGCTCTCCGACAAAGTTGACAGCAACATTTACACCTTCAAACAAGTTCTGCCCAGCCATCTCTCGCAAAGCATCCTGAAATTGGAAATAAAGCAGTCAAGTAAACGAGTATCAGTGGGATTTCTAGTTTTAGCAGACGTTGGTCAACTATATAAACTTACATTTTCAATATCTTCCTCCCGATTAACCGTAACGGATGGACCGTACAATATGAGTTCTGCATTTCCGTTTGGAACTATGGAGCAGAATATTTTTTTAAACTGCTCCTGTAGTACTCGAACGTTTTTCAACATGGCTTCCCCTTTCTTGGTTTCAAGGTCCCTTAATAGAGTGAGCAATTCTGTTCGGTCAGTCAAGCATGTTTTCATCCGTGCTTCGAAATCATTGTATTTCGCTGTGACTTCTTCGAATTGTTGACAGGCCTTTTGATTAATTCCAACCTTTGAGCAATCTTTCAGCTTTAAATTCAGCTTCTTCAGTTTAGAATAAAGCTCCTTCTCATTAAGTGCTTCATATTTCTCCATATTTAACGGCACGCTGCCCAGATTTGCGGTTTCTTCCTTGTGCTCTTGTAATTTGGTTAGCCAATGAGTTTGCTTAGTTGCATGGGTTTCCAAAGCTGCGCAAAGTACTCGTAGTTGCTCACTAATCTTGGTTTCTTTCTCGGACAGTTCATCAATCTTAATTCTCTTTCCGGTAGCCTGTGCGATAACAGTAAATTATAAGTATAAGTATTATAATATAACATTTATAAAACGCTCGCGATTAACTTACACGTATTAATATTGATGCATCTTTAACGATGCTTGCGTGCTAAAATAGACTAACCGATTTCTGCAAAACAGTCAACTCTTCAATTGTCTTATCCAACTGGTCTTTAGTTTTGGAAACTTGTTGGGACAAAGATTTTATTATATCCTTTAGTCGCAAAATGGCATTTTCGTTGACTTCTTTTTCACTTTGACCCGACATTTCCACTCCTTTATAGTACCTACATTATAAATTCAAGGAAAAAAATGACATAATTTCGTGTTGGTAAAATAGCTTTTTGGTCTGGCATGATACAACTTGCAACGTAATTTAAAATTCCAACTTACTGCTTGTATAGCTGCTGAAGTTTAGTTTCTAGAGAGGTGTACGCCAACTGCTTACTAGCATACTCTTTTTCAGCCTTGGCGTATTCAGTGGCAACTTTTCGGAAGCGATTGAGAGTTGCACCTTTATCCTCGTGGCTGCTCTTCAGAACTCTATTCTTCTCTTCCAGAGCATCAATTTGGAGCTTTGTATCTTTGACCTTTCCTTCTGTTGCCTTTACATGCTCTTTTAATGACAAAATTCTAGAATCTGAAGTTTCTAGTTGGCTAATAAGTTGTCGTCTCGTTCGTCTGCAAACAAACAATTGAAATGTAATTTGTTTGATTAAAATGATTAATTTCCTTTCGTGACCAATTGACCACACAGTATTTTTTTTTAGATTACCGTATTATTTAGTATTAAATCTTACTCTAGGTTAGCTTTTTGTACACACAACTTTTCATGCTTCTGTTTGATGATCTTATATTCCGCTCTAAGCTTGCTGGAGTCAGCGTCGAGAACTGCCTTTTCATTAGAGTAACGAGTTAGTTCCGCTTCATCCGCAGCCTTAGAACGTTGTAACTCCAACTTCTGGGGACGATATCGAATGTAGCCACCTGGATAAAATAAAATCCACTATGAGTATCGAATTAGCTAAAAAAAGTTAAAATTATGTGAATTCAAAATAGAAACTTTCACCTGTCATCACACCAACACTGGAAACCTTTCCTCCTTCCATTGTAACACACTGACTCTTATACTCACGCATTAATTTAGTTGCTGTTTCGAGATTTACACAAAGTAGTGTACTGCCGAAGATGTGTTTTATTACAGGGACAAACTTTTTCTCAAACTGAAGCAAATCCATAATCGGTTTAGCACCCTGTAACCCATAAAATGAATGAATGTGTCAGTAATACAATAATCGGAAAGATCTTTGAATATATATGTATAAAAATATTCTTAACTAAAACTAAACAATTATTAATTTAGCATTTGGCATACCTCCAACGTAACTGGAGCTGGCGCATTCTTAACCTTTAAACCATTAATTGGGATAAAGTTTACTTCACCTCTGAATTGACGCTTATTAAACTCGTCAAGGATGGCTTCTGCCACTTGTTGAGATTGAACAACATGGTAGGCCAATCTATTCAAAACAATAAGTTGTGATGCATCTGTTATTATGCTAAATGAAAAATTAATTATTTGAAAAAAAAAATTTAATCCAAAAACTTACTTTTTCCCTCCTGCAGCCTCAACAGCGGAATCGAGCCTTGACTCACTCTGAATAACTTCACATACAAGGCCATAGTACCCAGCGACAACTTCTGGTTGACATCCAGCAGATCTAAAATCTTCAACAATTCTTCTTACACCAATCCAGCCCTGCAAAATTCCTGAGCCAAAACACTTTTTGCACTCTTCTTGCAGACGTAAAACTCGGTCTTTCTTTTCTGTCAACTTTTGTTCAACTTCACTCAGTTCACGGTACTTTATACTGCATTTCAGAAAGAAGGAATTTGTCATCATTACACATCACTAATTTATCATCTATTAGGTTAGATTTTATAATCTCAATACTTTATATGTATTGGAAATTTAAAATAAAAAATTACTCAAGCTGGTCCTTAGTTGCATACTCCAGTGTTTTGTGCTCTTCCACATGTTTGCTTACATCACTAATTTCCATCAAGCAATTCTTTAAAGTATCTCGCAACGTCTAAATACAATTATAGAAGCATATATTGGTCAATCGTATGATTATCCTACTACATCAAAATCCAATTTTCAGCCGTAGGATACTGCTGTTACCTGCAAACGTTCCGTTTCTAAAATCAAATTCTCCTTTGTTGTATTTTCGGTTTCCTCCAAAGTTTTCAGCTTCTCCTTGTTATCTTTCAAATCCTGTGAAAGATTCCTACAAGAACACAAACAGATTTAATTTTAAATAGGACTTAAAAATCAACATTTTAAAATTAATTTAAAGCATTGGATTTTTGGGTTTCTTTTTTTGTTTTGTATATGTATTTACCTTAGTTTATTTGTGATATGCTTTTCATACTCGCCAACCTTCTTGAACTTATCTTTTCCAAACTCCTTTTCCTGGATTAATTTAACATGCACATCTAGTTGACACTTTCTATCAATTAGTAAACAAAAGATTAGTAAATACATAAACCTAAAAATCACATTTGCAGAATATTGTAAGAATGTAGAATAAACAACTTACTCAGTACATAAAACATCCAATGGTTGCTTCAATTTCGCCAGCTCCTTCTCTGCTTTTGTCAGAAGCTTCTTAGTCTTGGCTATTTCTTGTTCCAGTTGCAAAAGGGAAATTTCACTGTTTTCGTTTCTACATTGGTGATCCAGAAGTTCCTGCTTCTGGGATTCCTGTTAAGTTTGAAAAATATTTGCAAAATTTTATAATATCCGTTAGAATTTGAAAATTGTACAACAGCGCCCTGCCGCCTCTACAATAACCAACATCATTTTCGACTTACGAGCTTTGTAGAAATGTCATTCTTTGTAGCTTCCAAATCCTTTTTGAATTCTTGAAGACGGTTGATAGTTTCCTCAATTTCATCCAAGTCTCTTTTGTATATCTGTACGTCTCGGGCAGTTTTTTCAAGCTCCCTTTTAACTGGACCTTGACGTTCACTGGAATCTTGTCTTGTTTTTTCTAGCTGTAATTTTAAAAATCCATTGACAAAATGATTCAAAGCTTCATAATGAGCTGTTTCCCCTGAATTTACACCCAGTGCAGTGATATGTACTTACTTCCTCCAAATTCGTTTCAATTTCCTTCAATTTCCTTTCATGAAGCACAAACTCTATCGCTCGTTTAGACTGATCAAGTTTCGCGAAGCGTCTCTGGTCTGAAACTTCAGCTTCTAAAGACTCTGTTCGCTCCTTTAGCTCCTCCATCATAATTTTGATGTCCTTTCTTTTTATCTCAGCATCTGGAAGGAAGAAAGTTAATGATATTAATTTAGCTGACAAAAATGATATTTAAAGGCATTTCCAATTTCCATTTTCAGATTTATTACTTACTTTGCAGGTACGTTTTGCAATCAGCTATTTTGCCATCATAAGCACTAGTACCCGCAACATCTGAAATAACCTTCAATCTTGCACTATCAGTCGCTAATGCCAAATCATGGACCTTTCCTTGCTTCACGATAAAGTACGGGTTTGTAAATCCAGCGATATCCAAGAACTGCTTCACGTTGCTTATCGGCCTCCCATTAACAAAAAGTGTGTCCTTCTTGGCTGTTAACATTCGCTTAAACGAAACTGTATCAGCCTGAACCTGTTAATAAAAGTCAGAAAAAATAATTGCCGAGAACGTTAAACGTTAACTACCTCTATCTGTATTACAAATTGGCAAGACAAAAATTAAGAAACGTGAATTAGTCGAAATCACTTACTGGCAGCTCCCGATCAGAGTTGTCAAACACGACCTCCACATATGAGGGATCCGTTGGAAGTCGACCATGGGAAATTAACGAGGTGCGGGCCTCAGGCTTCATATATCGATATTCCAACGTTAAGACGAATTCAATAGCTAAAAATAATCCAGTTTTCACAGAATAACAATAGTGAAGTTGTCGTTCAATTCAATTAATTTATAAATGGTAATTTAGCATATAATAAATGCATGAATGAGTTGAATCTTATAATGCTTTCATACCAGCGAAAATGTTACTTTTCCCACTTCCATTGTGGCCAACTACAAATTTAAAGAAGAATCCGACTTAATTTTTGGAGCATTGAGCATTCATGTTCAACTTAATTAAAGTCAAAGTGGCACATCATTAAATTAAAACAAAGCTACTTCTCATAATCCATTTTCATACCTATAACATTTAGCTCCTTAGACAGGTCCGAAATCGTGGTCTTATCCTTGTAGCTTTTGAAGCCACTGATGGTTATCTACAAAATCCAGACAAAGTTGAAGGCATTTAACTAATTTTTGGCTATCTATCTTATCTTATCTTAGCTTCATCTTTCAACAATAATTAATTGTCCTCCTACCAAATCATTAACCTAAAAACCTGAGATATGAACACGCAATTTGGCAATTTACCTCTTTAATGAACATTATCCCGACGAGTGATTTGGACGGACGAGTGACAGGAATCCAAGTGCACGGAATTCTTCACAGGTCCTGCTCAGCTCCTCTTCAAAATCAAATCAGTTGGATAACACAACTTATCTTTTAATTATTGCTGAACTAATCACAATTCGAATACAGTTTTATTAAATATTCAATATTTCTTCGGGAAAGAAAGAGTAAAAATCTCACTCGCGTCTCACTCTTGAATCTTGAAAAAATTGAAAACCTTTGCAAGTCACAACAGAAGAAGTAGAATGGACCATTGAAGATCTCTGAACCTTCCATTTTTATCCGATTTCGAAACCTCTCCAGAATGACAATGACCTTTTCCATCATTAGGAGTCAACGGATTTCTGCAAACATATTTGTCAACCAATCGGATCTCAGCAATTTGATCCATCAAACAATGCAATGAGATGAATGAAGAACTGGTAGAGAAAGAACCGTTGCATTTGAAACAGATCGGGTTTCCAATAGTCCCATAGATTTTAGGGTCAAACTGTTTGGCATCATGCATTTCACTCTTCTTTGCTTGACGGTTTTTTGACTTTCCCTTTTGGAATTCATGAAAACATACAGATCAAATAGAATGACCTAGAGAAAACATGACCTTGACCTATGATGTGATAATCTCATTTGCATTTTCAAACACAAACAGTATCAGTTCAATGCAATGGCTGTATGCAACAAAGTAAAAATCTGAAAATGAAAGAAAAGAAAACCCAATCATGTTACATCTTTGTTGCGTAAATACTCGTTGCAATGAAAACGTGAGTCGGAGTCGCATCACATTAGCTTGGATTGCAATACTCGCAATACCTGATGCAAAATAGGAAAACAAAAGTAATGGTGAAGAAGCAACAAGCTGCCGGAGAGAAATTGCGGGAAAACAATGAGAAAATCTGTTTTATAATGGGCCTGTATCATGAGCACAGCAGAGTAGAGACGCGAAGAGATGAATTGAGAGGATAGGGGATGTGTATTGTTTAGTGGATTGAGCCAAGAGGGAGGAAAGATAGTTTGTTTGGTCATTACATTTAGGCTTTATATAGCTCTGTGAATAATCTTGTGATAAAGATTTGTTTGCAATAATAATTGTTTACGAAATGACTAAATAGCTGTGTTTGTGTACTTTGTAGCTTTATTTTTTACAAATTAAATTAGAATTAAATCATCAAGTTTTAAGTTAATTTAGAAGTGGATTTAAAACTAACAGATTCAAGATTGAGTGAGTTGATTACTGTCATGAATATTTGTCTGTCTGTTCAGCTGATCGATCAGTTAGTGAGTTGACCCAAAAAACGGTGAATTGGAGCTGAGGTACATAGTTGTATAATTAATTATGTACTTATCATAATAAATAAAGAAATATGGTCAACCTGTGACCTGCAGATGCTGATGATGATCATATGGTGTGATCAGCTGTATTGAATGCTATAAAAGAATGTTCACAAGTCTTAAGATTTTAACTGATGTGTTTTTTGTAGTTGCAGTTGCAGATTAGTTAAAGTATCTGTGAACATCCATTTTATTTACAAGTATCTGTTCAGTAAGATTTTGGAGGTTCCCTCAATCCCACCTTTATACTGACGTGAGAAATGTAATAATCAATATGAAATGAAAGGAGTAATTTGTTTAAGTGTTGACTGTTGAGGCAAAATATAAAAAATAAATTTGATTTGACTGGGCTGATTTTTTAAATAATTTTTAGAAATGTTATGAAATGGCTGAACGCAGGATTAACCGAAGAGCCATGCAGTCCAAGGCTTATCATGATGACAACTTTGACATTCATGAAGAGGAGGAGGAAGAACTCGAGGAACATGGAGAAAGGAATAAATTGAATCAGGCTTTTGTTACAAAGTCCAAGGATGCAACAGTGGAGGTAACTGTAAAAGTGAAGAAACGACGTGACAAATCAGGTGATTCTGGCAAGAGGTCGATTCCTCTAGGGGAGAAGGAGTTTCGCAAAGGTATCGGTCGTTTCAACAAAGAAATAGATATGTCACATGAATCCTTGGATATCTAATATGTTGACTATACTATAACTAATATGATTCATATATTTGTAGGGTCTTGGGGGGATCTCCTAACTGCTGGCAGAACCTCATTGGCCTGCAAGGAAGCTAATAAGACTGACAAAAGGAAGCTTGAAGTGGCAAATCGTCGAAGTAGCCCTGGAGAGGATGGTGACAGGAAGTGTAACAAAAAGAAAGATGATCAAGAGCATTCCCCCTTGTGTCAGAAGATTCCTATCACAGACGACCTGTATTTAGAGACCCACACCCATATCAGAAAATCTCACTCAGCCGATGCCGACATGAAATCTGGAAATAAAGTTAAAACGACAGCTAATCTACGTCACAGGGCATTAATGAGAGAGAATGAAGACCTGCGTGACCAAGTGGATCGCCTGTTAAGAGAAATTGAAGTAACAAGAGGTCGACCCAGACCAGTCAGATTGGTTTCTAGGATTGCGAATAGGAATACTCCTGTACGAGATGATGATTCTGAGCCTGAGTACACTTCCAAGAAATCCAAAGGCAGTACTCAGTGCACACAGACCAGCACAGCTTGTTTAATCTCTCCAAAGAAAAAGACAGGCCAAAGCCAAACTGATGTTCCAGATTCTAAAAGTCCTCCAAAAAGATTATCAGCCACAGTGTCCACATCAAGCACAACAGCTCCTCCTACAAGTTCCGAGTCTGCTGCAGCTCAATTCGAGAATTTAAGATTAGAAAAGGAAAACGAGGCACTTCGAAATGAAGCTTCTAAATTGGTAGAAGATATGAACAAGGCTCGCACTGAATATCTGGAATGTTGCAACACAATGAAAGAATTACACAACATTGCTGAAATACTCAAGCGGGATAACTTTAACTTACTTCAAAAACATCAACATCAACAAACATTGGAAAGTAAACTGATTCAAGCTTTGGCTGAAAATCGGGAAATGAAAGAAGTTTTGGAATCAGTTGTGGATAAACAAAAATCTTCACATGGGATTCAGGATGAACAACTAGCGCAAATAAGGAATGTCATTAAGTAAGTTATTATAAACTGTATCTACATTTCTTTTTGTTTGTTCCCTACTTGTCTATACATAATGTCATGTTATTTTGACTATTTCTCTTCCACAGGGATGTAAAATTGACAATTGCCCAAGAGATGCAAGGTCTGACTTTCCAACCATCCTCTAAATCTGCTTTTCTAGTTGAAAAGAGCGACAACATGGACTCTGACGCATTTCGAATTGGAGAATCCTTCTTAAATGATACAAGTGCCAGTGAGATACAAAGAATCTTAGGGGAAGCGCCGGAAACTCGGCGTGGTAACAAAGAGGAAGATCGCAGTAGTAGTACACAGTACTACGCATTGGGAGGGTTATCCGGCTTAAATAGGTATTTAACTGAACTGTTATTTGGTAACAACTACAACTAGTCCCTCTTATATGAAATCCTCGAATATTTATTGCTTATTACTTGGTAATTGTAGTAATTTTAGACCATCACCAATAGCCGTAAGCAAATATTCACCACGTATGTCTACTCCAAATTCCAGCAGCATTTCTCTGAGTCCCAGTGATGTTGGAGAAAGAGGAGGAGGACAAGGAAGCTTCCTTCCCATTCAATCGGTTGTTTCGACTCAATCAAAATCTAAAGAAGACAATGAATGGAGACGACTAGAAGAGGAAGTTGTGCGATCATTTATACCAGTACGAAATGAATTGTCAAACTGTTCAACATCAAGCTATAGTACTTCGTCTTCCAGCCCTAATCCGAGATGAAAATAGCTGATCTAATTTTATTTTTACATTTTCTTTTAACTAAAAAACGTTTTGGTACAATAATGTTCAATGCAAAAATGCCTGATTTAATTTAATTATTATGTTTGCGTTCTAAACAGCATGTAATCAATGCAATGTTCGCATTTAAATGCTTTGAGATTGCTAAGTTAGAAAACGCAGTGTGCAGTTTGGTAGCTATATAATAATAATGTGTGTTGTATTTACATCGCATCTTTAAAAATGTTTTGGAAACTTATTATAAATTGAGTCGTGTTTCTAACAAATGGATTGTTTTTTGATAAAATACATATGGAGTAAAACATTCAAGTTTTAATTGCATGAGAAAATTGTGCGGTGATGTAGCAGTGATTTATTTAACTTTTACTGATTTTACATAATGAGAACGTCAGCATTGTGTATACTTTGATATTTTTGTAATCCCGAATTCCTAAATTGCTTCAAGCAAGCAGTTTCTGTAATTTTAATAAAAAATAAAGGTTTCGACTGTTTCGATAAAGCAATAATTTACCATTAAAACACCATTAGTATACTTGATTAATGATATAATGCATATTAATGATGTCTTGAACTTATTGGATTGTTGCAGTAGGGGCAGGTAATGCAATACTTGCAATCGTCAGCAGCGTGCGTACTAATACGGGACTGGTTCTAGGTTTTGTTTGCTTCCTCCACGATTCCGTTGCCCGGAGAAAGAGAATGAAAACAAAAATGACTCATTACATGCGTACCGTCAACATGGCCACTTTCATAAGAAGTATTTCCGTAGCTGTGTGATCCCGGGATAATCATATTAATAGCATACCTATTCATTATCGGATACATGAAAAAAAAACTCTCATTTCCTCCAGTTTATCTTGCACAATGCAAGAAAAAATCTATTGCAAGCATATATGTTATTGCGAATTCATTAAGAACTTTATGTGAGGTGTTGTAACAACTTTTCTTACCGTTGCATAACGCAAATGTCAAACTGTTTTACATCAAACTAATCCGACTCTCGTTATCCCACGGAATACGATGACAAACACCGGTGCACTATGATAAACTGCAAGTGCGGGGTTTAGGAAAGAAAGTTATCAGTTGAGTTGCAGAAATGAGTGATGCAGCGCAGTATTCTAACGGTGCCAATTACATAGTAATTTCTAAATAGTCAATAATATTCTATAATTCACTAAATTAAAATTAGTGGCATATGTTTATGCTCCTCAAAATGTCAACGATGATAGAAAAGTGTCATTACAATACAACAAGTTTAAGTCTTCCAAGCCATGTGCGTTGTGCCTTAAAAAGAGAAAAGCATATGTCTGAACTTCATATTGCATTAAAAAGTAATTTGCTTCTGAATTTGTGGAGATGATAAAGAACTTGCGTTTTACAATGATAAGTATGCTTTGAAAAGTTATAACAGAAGCTGAAGTTTACTTTGTTGACAATAAGAGCTACAAATTCGTGGTAAGCTACTTGGCAGTTTTTCTACTTAATTCTTTAGTTTTAGTTTCTGTGATAAACAATCAAAATCAATGTTTCCTTACTACAAGTAAGTATTAACCTTCAGGAAAGAAAATCGCTCAAGGGCCCTTGATGAGGAAAAAGATGATGTGAATTAATTAATATAATTTAGAAACTATATGTAGGCAAAAAAGTTTCTGAATTTTTACTGAGGTGAAGGCCGACTAACATCGCTATGTAAGTTTTCAACTAATTAAATTTTCTCTTTTCCATCGAACCATTATTCAATCCTTTGCTTATTCGTTTCATTTGAGTATGTATTTCCACCCCTTTCGTCTCTTTATGTAAATACATGGAACAAAGTTAAATATCTTGCAAAGTTTGTGACTCAGCCAGTGCTGTGATTCGAGATGTCGCGGATAGTTGCTCTTAATTTATATCTTTGGTAAAAGGAGGTCACTTAGGCATTTATCTTCTGTCGCTACTTGCACCTATGTATCACTCCCCCTAGCATGTCACTACACACGAAACGGTTCGAGGCCAGTCCACCCTCGGAGAGAAAAATTTGGGGTGCGTGGAAAGACAAAATGTGAGACTTCATATAAGTAGTATATGTGCTAATCGGTATTGTCATTGTCACAGATATATTTCCGTAGGTAGCTCATTTTTTGCCATGTGTTCCGAAGGTGATATAGCTATGTGATAATCATGATGGCCATCGTCACATCTTATTTATCAAAACTTTCACTTGTCCTTTCACGGTTTGCTTTATCAGTGACCAGTCTCCTTTACGACAAATTACTTTTGTGGTGAAAGCTCTACTGTTATGTATGTCTTTCGCTTTTTCCTCCAACTCCGGTCTGAAGCTTTGCTCTGGTTAATTTCTATATAGGAATCGATACTTTATTTTTACTGAAATAAATATGAAAAGAGAGCGAAAAGTAAACGATATTCAAACGATATTAAATAAGACTCCTACCGAGGACACTTGTCCTTAATAATCATTTGTTTGAGAGGTTTTAAGAGATTTTTTTATATTTCCTCTTCAATTTATAATACATGGACACATATTTGTCTTTATTTCCTTTCCCTTGCATTTTATGCTCTTTGTTATACTATGCTTTCTCTACATTTGCCTTCAACTGCATTGAATTGAAAATAATACAACGGTAAACTCCTAATACATACACATAAAAAGCAAATGAAAAATGACACAAACTAAATGACCAATAAAAGCCTGTCAACATCACTACTTCTTCGCCCGCTGTTAATACAAAGCTTTCTTCAGTCCAATGACATGAAACCTATAATAAATATACAAAAAAATTATCTGTCGTATATGCAAGCAGCAAATATAGCAGTACTTCTTAAAAAATGAACAATTTAGCAAGCTATTTTTTCATGCTGGAAAAAGTCCTAATCTAGTCAATCCCCATGTCCTGTTGCAATTTACCTTATTCTCTGTCCACCCCGAGAAATTTCTATTCACATAATATTTAACTTGTTTAATCCATATTTTTCCGTTTTTGCGTCCATTTTCCCTCTTAGCACAACAAATACAGTATGAGCCCATTATATTATCGGCGAAACTGTTATATTTGTATTGTAGTCTTTCATCATGTGAGTCACTGTTTTATCGTTTCTTTCTCCAACGCTTTTTCTCCCAAAAATTCCTAGAATGAAGTAGTGTAGTCTAGCATTTTGCCACTTGCTCCGTCTAAAACTGCAAATGCGTGTGAGAACAACTGCAGACAAATACATGTTATCACCTCCTGGCATACCTATAAATCTATGACTTTCTCCCTTCACATTCCTCCATATTTAACGCACTTTTATCAGGAGGAACTGTTTTTTATTGCTGGCATGAAATCACGATGATTCTAATATAATGGAAGAAAGTATGCATTAAATAAATTTTCATATGCTTCGTGTCAGTTACCTGCTTGGGCCCATAATGCATTCTGCTTATCATACGCTTTTGTCATCACCATATCATATCATCATATCACGATAATATTCCAATATTCAATTTAGACTGGCAGAGGCTCACTCACGCATAGTCTGGTTGTTTCGTCCCGACTTTCTCCAGCCGTCCGAATTAGGTGGAATAAGGGAGAAAGTCTTATGCTAAAAGCCTATTTCTCTCGTATTCCTTCACGGTGGAACATTGAGATGACACATATTTCACGTGTCTTCCGTTTTGCTGACAACCCTAAATTAGCCGTTTTGTAATGAACAATTTTATCTAGATAGTTGAATACGTTTATATTATACTTATCTTGATGATGGAGGGGCAGCGAGTTGATTATATACCTTCATATTTGAAACTAAAGTGACTGTCCCTATATATCATATATTGTGTTCTGCATTAATGCAAGCAAGCAGTTTCCGGAAGTTTTATCGAAGCGTGACCTATCATTAGTTCCATACTTTCTCCGGCAATAATTACTTGAACTAATTACCCATTATTATGTCAGGGGCTGGTGCAACCTACCAAAATCTAATCAGCCCTAGGTCAAGGGCCCCCATAGTGTTTTCGGATGATGATGAGCATCATCATCAACACCATCGCCTCCCAGAAAGAATCCCTATCATCAAGAGGGGTAGCACTGTCGACTCTGGCATCTTACTTCCACTTACTGGTCAGCTAGTTAGTGATGAACTAGCCACAGTAGTGGCAAGAAGAACAGACAGGGAAAGACAGATTGAACAAGTGCAAGGACGTCCCAGGCCCAGAAGCTCCGTTGGATTCTCAAGCAGCAGCCTTATCCAAGATGGTTACAGTGACCACCGACCTCTTTATTACAAAAGTATAGAGACTGGCGACGGCAGTCCTGGAGAAACAAGATTTCTTGAGGAAATAGCCTCCCAGACTTTCACAAGGAGCAGAGTATGTCCATGAAATTTTATTCCTAAACATTCATGTCAAGCTTGTTTCCTATCCCCATCCCCTGGTCATTACTGGTTTCTCCCCTCATTTATTTGGTAATTTAGGAGTTTAGCGTAGACATCGGAAGTTGGGAGACTGAGCGTTATTTCTGTTTAAGCTGGGTGTGCCAGTGGTCGAGGTGACAGTCGGTGCCATCCTGGTTTTAAAATTGAGCATCCTCACGCTATGAGACAGTTTGTCTCTTTGTGTCCTAGCATGAAAGCCGAGTAAAAGCTGTTTCGTTGTTTTGTGGAGCATCCTATCATCATATCACTATCACATTAGACTGATCTTGATCAGGATGTTAAGCATTAATGAAAATCCATAATGATAGTAATGATATCCTCGATACTTTTCTTTCTTTTTCAGTTTCAGTTATCCTCAAAACTTCCTTATTCTTAACGGTCTACCCATCAGCACCGACCAATTTGCCATATGCGTAGCTTCACACAGTTTTTTTTTCTCAGAGAGACGGCCCTTTATCATCGTCATTGTTGGAATGCAATTTGTTTTAGATTAGGAGCTGTGTGCATGTGGAATACGTATTGTTTTACTTTGTTCGCTGTCCCATTTGGTAAATGGATTCATTCCATGGAAGATTGCTAGGTATGTGGAGGAATTCCTCCTGATAGGAATTGTTTTTTCCTGAAGAATTAATAGTTAGTGTCTGTGTGAAATTATTGGACGCGGAAATAATTCCAACAGTATTGTAACTATAAAAATTAGCTGCAAATGCATAGTTACACGCTTTGATGATACCTTGAACGACATTAGTTTGGGAGATATGGTATGGGTTTCACATTAAACAGGGGAATGGGAGGAGATACCTGTACTTTTACTGTTCTTTTATTTTTCAATCGAAATGATAGGGAAATTGTTTTGGGAGCTTTCTCTCCTTAAGTTGGTTTGTCAACTTTGACCAGGGTCTCAATCAGTGGTTAACACTCGGTTGGGAATGAATCCGGTGCGGTGGTCCGTCCGTCCCCTCCAGCCAAACATTGGTTGTTGTTTCGTCCCTCATTAGTAGAATTTTTTCCTGTGTTTTATATGTTTAGCTTCAAATGTACATTACTTTAGTGTGTGAATGCTGAAACTGTTGAGGAGTTTAGAGGAAGTGATAGATGTGGTTGGATGAATTCAAGTTTAAATTAGGTTTTAATTGAAATAAAATTATCATATCACTGCCATTTTGTCCAATTAAAAATAATCGTGTTACGTTATTTAAGAGTCAGATTAGTTTCTTGGATTATATATTTGCTTAAACATAATTTGATCAATGAGGATGGAAGGGAGAAGGCCAAGACCTAAGGTCCGATTCATTCAAGCGAATGTATACATCTATTGAAATACGTGAATAGAATGTAGTTTTGCTTGTGGGAATTTTGTTAATATGGCCAGTAATATTACTCTAATCTAAAAATTGGAATGTTTGTGATTCAGCCAATTTACTGATTTCACATTCTATTTGTTTGTCTGATTCGCTATAGTCACTGGCATTGCCACCACCTCCACTCTATAGTTCACACACTATTCCACCTCCAACCTCAATTCTCAGGGCAACTAGAGCTGCAGCTTTAGCCATGGACTCACCAGCAGGAGACTTGATGACGGGGCTTTCTGCAACTCAACAAAGGCTTGAGGATGAAGCAGCAACTTATCGGAGAAGATTAGAAAGCTATCGCCAAGCACAGCATCAACAGGCTCTTCTAGTGGCTAGGCTTCAATCCAAGCTCCTTCAGTATAAGCAAAGATGTGGAGATCTGGAAAATAAATTGGTGCACAGTTCCGCT
Organism: Lepidocyrtus paradoxus; assembly: GCA_034696885.1. Lineage (NCBI taxonomy): Eukaryota > Metazoa > Arthropoda > Collembola > Entomobryomorpha > Entomobryidae > Lepidocyrtus > Lepidocyrtus paradoxus. The sequence goes on along the minus strand of JAQGAH010000669.1, from coordinate 3,913 downwards.
GCAAGGGAGGATCTTCGATTTGGCTCTCCAGTATTAAGGGAAACCCTCCCAGAATTTGCAGGGAGTGCACGGGGTGCACCAGGAATGGGAGCTGGCGGGTACAGCACCGCTCCTACCGGGGCTGTTGACCTGGACGATGCAATTTGGAAATTGGAGCAGGAGCGCGTACGAAACGATAATCTTATGCAGCTCAATCGGGACCTCAGAAATGAGCTAGACGAAACAAGGAAGCTCAATGGTGCTTTATCGGGAGACCTTCAGAAGCTCTCCGATGACTGGGAAAAGCTTACCAGGCAAATGGGTGAAAGGGAAAATCTGTGGAGGGCTGAGGAGCAAGCGTATAGTGATTACTATGCTTCTGAGCATTCCAAATTGTTGGCGTTGTGGAAGAAGGTTGCGGCAACGAAACGGGACTTTATGGAGCTCAAGTCGGCATCCGAGCGGGATATGTCTCAGTTGAAAAATTCTCTTGCCAGGATTTCAAATCAGATCACTGCTGGGATGTTATCTACCACAGTTTCCACACCATCACCACAACAGGTTAGAGCAATTAAATTGATTTTAATGAAAACATCACTATGATTTCAAATGTACGAGTATTAATTGCCTACTTATCATCATAATAATCATATCGTTATCATAAACTTGTTCATCGATCCATGTTAGCCTACGTATGAAACTGACTGAAACTGAATACCTCAATCGCAAAAATTTTGCAAAAATTCCAACTTCGCGTTCCACTTTCTCTTGATCTAATCATATTTTTGTACTCGATGTCAATCAGAAAGCAATTATAGTAAATCTAATTACAACGACCTCGTTTCAAATTAGTTATAAATCTTATTCCCCCCCTCAAATTACACTGCGACCATTGCCAAAGAACAGTATAATTTTGGCTAATTACTCCTTTCCAAATCAAGGATGGACAGTAATAGCCATGTAATTAATCACAGGAGAAATGGGAAAGTTGGCTTAATTAGATAGATTCACGATTGCAACTGCAAGCTAGAAACTATAGTAGAAACTGATGAAGAATCATACCGGTACACGAAAAATTAAGATTGCAAATCACACCCGAAATTGCAGGCTACAATTAAATACAGTTCATAAGGGCAATGTATGTACATCATTCATCTTTTTTTAAATGGGTGTTGACTATAGATTTCTCTGTCGATGTTCATGCTGTACGTGCTAAATTAATAGGGTGGTGAAAGATAACATAGATAGAAAAGAAAAGAAAGTCCATTATTACAACTGTTTAGTGTGGGATGCAAAAAGTGAAGGCATGATTACTGGCTACAGTCATCATAAAAAAAACGAATATTTTTTTGCTCTTTTTCCCTATACTTAATACGGCTATCAATCCCGTTACTACTGTTTACATAGACCATTCAAACTCACATTGTTAAAGAAATCTAATTTAGCAAGTTTTCCCTCTGATTGAGCTCTCTCACGCGATATGACAAGTTATTGTAAACAATCTTGTCCGTCATGATATGATGATATGAAGGGAATCCTATCAACTGGAATGAGTAGGAAGCTACTGGACACTGGACAGACACCCAGAACCCATTTATTTAATGGTCATTTCTTAATTTACTTACAGAAGTGAAAAAATTAGATTTCCTTGTAACGATTCGATTGACTTAATATAGGTGTAGTATAGGTATGAGGATTGAAATTTAAAGTAGAAAAAAATATATATGATTATCGTAGGAAGCCGAACAAGTCGCATTCGTATCCCAGCTTACACACGAAATCACGATGGCTCAGAACACCCAAGAAAATCTCCGCAAGCAGATCAAGGACAGAGATGATAGGATCTCCGCATTGGAGGCCACCGTTGCCAGCTTGGACACCAAGTCCCAGGCACTGGAACAAGACCTGGCTCGTATATCAACCCAAGAGTTGGGACTTTTGCAGAACTGTCTGAGGGAAATTGGAAAACTTCTTTTGAGTGACTTTGATCAGCATGGCATTGAAGAAGGTCACGAGCTACACTTGACGTCCTCACCAGCCATATTCGTTTATGACGATAGTGGAGAAAGTCCGACGGTGTTTGCAGAGAGCATTGTGTCCGCAGTGCAGGCGGCGCTGAATAAGAGGCAGTTGCAAATTCACTCCTTACAGGTAGGTTCTGCCTTGTAGATTGCTTAAAGATTTCAAGTTTTGAAAGAATATCGTGATGAGCGTACCTAAACCAAAGCCGAAATTTAAGTTTGCTGAAAAATTAAAGCAGGTAGTAGTTTTTCATACAATTTTCAAGTTAAACTTTACTATAGGTATTAATTTTAATCTACACATGCTTTGTATAACACATGCTTCATGTGTTTGGGGTAAACTTTATAAAAAGAAAGTTTTAAAGTAAAAGAGCGATTTCCATAACTTTCTCCCCAACACTTTTTAAGGTGGGTTTGGCATCCTCCAAAGAACAACTGTTGGTGACTCGAGGTCATGTCGATGCATTAGAGCAAGATGTGGTGAAAGCGGAGGAGAAAGTCACTCAGCTTACTGCTACAGTGGAGCGTCAGAAAGATGAGATGGATAATATTCGACTTGAGAGGGACACTGCCCAACGGACCCTCGACAATCTCAAGAATGAAAAGAATATTCTTGAGCAGCAAAGAAGAACTCTTGCATCCGAGCTCGAGAGTGCTCTGAAGCTGAAGGGCTCGCTTTCTACTACCTTACAAAAGGTACGTGAGGCCACTTGATTAAAGGCCTAGTTAATTTAGAATAGATTAATTAGGCAATTTTAAAATTTAAATTTTTTCGTAGTGTGAAAAGTCCTTGGAAATCACAAGAGATGACGTAGACACACTGAACAATGAGCTGGAACGACTTCGAACAGATCATAGTCGGTTAGCCAGTCAACTAAAGATTGAGCAGGAGATGAGCATGAAGGTCAGAGAACAACTTTCTTCAACAACCGAAGAAAAGGAAAGAAATGGTGTAGAAAACAAGGCTCTTAAATCATCCTTATCAGAGCTTACCTCAAAATATGAGGATCTCACCTTCCAACTGGAACGAAGTGAAGATTCTTTGAAAAAGTGGAAAATGGATGCAGAGATTTTGAACGAAAAGCTTCGCTCCTCCACCGATAAATCAGAGGGTGCAGACAAAGAAAAAAAGAAATGGCACGAGAAAGCTAGACAATTGGAGGAGGCTAAAGGTCAACTGGAAACTGATTTGGTGGATGCAAGAAATGATCTGGCCAGCCTTCGAAGGGAAATGCTGGATTTGGAAAGATTAAAGACTGATTTGGAAACGAGATTAGAAAAAGAAACAGCAAGGGCTGATGGTTCAGATAATAGGAGGCAGATCTTAGAAAATCAGTTGGACTCTCAGAGGGAGGAATTTTTGAGGGAAATGAACATGTTGACAGAAAGGGTTGATGCTCTTAATGAAGAACTTGGGCAAAACAGGTATGAATAAATTAATTATTGACTTATGTTGGCTGGAAGAAATAGTTTTTAATTTATCATTTAAAAAACCTTAGACGAGACCTCGACGAAGCCTACCAAGTCTTGGAGCGAACCAAAGCCGACTTGAAAAACACAGAAAAATTGCACATGGAGGCAATTCACGTTGTCGAGTCTAGAGATGTCCATATTAAAAGCTTAACGGAAGCAATTGAAAAGATTAAAGAGGAAAAAGGTTCTCTAGAAGAACTTGAGGAAACCTTGAAGGTGACCTTGCTCGAGAAGGACAGAAAAATCGAAGGCACCGAAAAACTTTTGTCTGAGGTTAAGAACAAGTTGGCAGCAGATGTCGGGGCATTGAAAGAAAAACTGATTCGGTGAGCTCATTTCTTTATAATTGTAAAAACTCAAGTCAATCATATATATAAAGTTGCTATTGAATCTGGATCTCTTCGCGCCAAAAAATTCTCAATGGTTCATATACGCACGCC
>JAQGAH010000668.1:0-28901 GCA_034696885.1 Lepidocyrtus paradoxus | reverse complement strand
ATCATAACAAACGTCATATGTGTTGGAATATGACAGTTAATCTGGACATTGTCTTTTTAGGCTAGCGCTAGTTTGTATTAAACCGGATCCAGGAGAACGCCAGCATTTTAAGGGAAGCGAAGATGAAGGGAGAAAGTTGGAAGATCTAAATTAAGGGCCTTTGATTTGTGTTTACAACCAGTATGATGCGAAAAATACTGGTGTTGGGCTGAGAGACTTTTAAAATCAAGACTGGGTACTTTGTGATTTGCGGAAGGTACTTCTATAATAGATAAGGGACATACTAACTCTGGTATCTGGAGGAATAAGTTCGCGACCTTGCAATAATGTCATTGACCACTTTCGGCAATCCGGGTGCTGTGGGAAGAATGCGGCAACCCGCCCCATCTCCAGCACAGATTCAGAAGATGCTGGATGAGAACGCCCACCTCATCCAGACTATTCAGGACTATCAGAATAAGGGGAAAGGTCAGGAGTGTTTGCAGTATCAACAGGCGCTTCATAGGAATCTTGTGTATTTGGCGTCGCTCGCAGATGGGACACAAAATATCCAACAAATGCTGCCGGTAAGTTTTTTTAAAATAAATGCTATGCTTTTGTTTATGTTAGAGAAGAGCTTTTAATGAGAGATCAGTTTTTAATGGAGTTAATCTTTTGAATTTAATTTTATAGCCCCCTGGACAAGATCCCATGCAGTCGCAGCAAGCACCTCAACAGCAGATGAATCAACCTGGACAGCAACCTGGACCCGGTGGCTATTATGGAAGACCGAACCCAAACTCACCCGGTCAACAATATCCTGGATATCCAGGTGGGTATCCTCCTCCTCCTGGTGGCCAACAGCAGCCAGGTCAGTTGCCAAATCAGCCTCCACAACAGCAAATGCCACCCAGACCGCCACAACAACCCCCTCCCTCACAACAACCTCCACCTTCTTCATATAGCCAACAACCTCAGCAACCTACCAGTCAGGCTGGTGGACAGCAACCGAATACTCCTCAACAACCATATTATGGCTCTCATCCTTCTTATCCACAATATCCGAATCCTTCACATTCCACACCATATGGTCAGCAACCGCCACCTCAGCCAGGTTCCGTGCAGAATCAACAGCAGACTCCTCAGCAGCAACAGCAGTCGAACTACCCTCCACAAGGGGCTCCAGTTTATCCTCCAAATCCAAGTACTTATCCTTCTCAAGGGTCTGCGGGTGGAGCTGTAAATCAACCTAATACTCCGAGTGGTTACCCTCCTCCACAAAATCAGCCAAATTATAACTATAATCCAGCTGGACCATATCCACCTCCTGGAAGTCCTGGGGTTGGACAAGCAAGTGATAACCGTAATGTATCGGCAAATACTCCTCCTGCTGCAGGTTACCCCCCTTATGGCGGACAACAGTATGGAACTCCTCCACAGTCTCAATATCAACAGTCTCCTCAAGGCTACCCTCCACCTCCACAGGGCGCTTATGGGCCTCCACAACAGCAGCAACCCCCACCAGGACAACCTCAAGGTGGGCAGTATGCACCGTACCAGCCACAATATCAGGTAGACTAGTGTCCTATAAACACACTTACCACTAAAGTAAGAAGTAACACTTTACGCGTACAGTTGTAATGTTTTACGTTTAAAAAACTTCAGGGCTATCCTCCACATCCAAGTTATGGATATCGTCCGCAAACATCTACGGCTGCACAAAATTCCACTGGAGGGTATGCTCCTCCCCCTGGACAGGCTGGACCTCAGGCTCCATATCCAAATCCAGGACCTCCAGCTTCTCAGTAGGTCAATGGTTGTGTATGAAATATTGATACCTATCTACATGTATATTCTATGTTTCTTTCTAAAGAAATTCCATGTGAAAGTTAGTTTTATTAGAATATCAAAATTTGAATTAATATTTTAGGAATTTATTTGTAGTGCAGTTGAAATTTAAAGATGTATCTTTTAGGTATCTTTCTAGCGATAGTTTCGTTGTTTTCTAGTTAATGTTGTAGATGGGTAGGCTTTTAATTTGTTTCAAATGTATGTTCAAGTTTGAAGAATATATGAACGCAGTTTAGCAGGATTGAAATAAAACGATAAATGATAATAGATTTGTTAATAAGTTATTACAGTTATATTGTATTAGCTATTCATTTAGTTATAGTTTAGGACTAACTTAGGTAGAATTTTAAAATGAATAAATATAATGACACATTGGCAGTTGGCAGTACATTTGTATATAAACGAAAGTTCTTACTGTTTTATTTCCTTGTTTTTTTTTTCAATAAAAATAAAGACTCAATGTATCCTGTGATGTGAAAGTTGATTATAGATTTGATTATAAATATATTTAACATTATTAATGTTACAAGTAACTCTTTTCAAACAAGATAAACATTACTGAGATTATTGCTAAAGACATATCGGACTTGGGGGATCATCAATTAAAGTTGAACTGTGCGATGTTATGCCCACCGGGCAATCGGGGTACGATTTCTTCATCACGTCAACCATTTCTTTGTAATCGTTTTCTGGCAAAGGGAATTTTCTTTGTGGCCACGGGTCAACAAGCTTTAAATAACGAAACAAGAGACATTTCAATGTTTATCCAAATATTTGAAAAATAATAATTAGATATGCTGAATGATATGGAATCATGGTTGTACTAACTTTACTAACAACTGGAGTTTCCTCTTCTTCCGCTTCAACTTTAATTGTGGTTGAAATGGTGCGCCGTCTTCCCACTTTAAACAGGGATTTTAATGCTTGATTAGCCATAGCTTCAGTGATCACCGTGGCATTATCACTGACCGGAGTGCTGGTACCTTTATTCTCCTCTGTCACTGTTGCTCCGCCACTAATTTCTTCGTCTTTACATTTTCCGGGTGATGATATTGGCGGCGGTGTTGTAACGGAAGTAGCATCGTCAGTACTTGAATTGGCCAAACCTGCCACGTCGCTGATGCTTTCACTACGGCCTGTTGAATCCAGGCGACGAGACTTTCTAGTCGCATTCAATGCTTTCTGCAGGGATTGAGTAAACCTTATCTTCTCATCGACTTCACATTTATTATGACGGTCCAAGAACGCAGCGTTACTCATGTCCTCCAACTAAATAAAAATTAGAACCATTTGTCAAGTTAATATTGTCAATGTAAAGTATAGTACTTGAATTACAAATTCGTCCCTATTGCTAGGGTCGGGGTCGGGATCATACCTCTCCATCAGCTTTATCCTTTTCTTCCTTAACAGCACTGAAAATTTCTGAATAGTCCATCACTCGCCACCTAGTTATTTTTTTGAAGTAAAAAAATTATTTAATTTATAAATTAAGTTGATATTTTTATTAAGAAAAAGATGATCCGCCACATTATTCATACCTGGGAGTTTCAATTGGCTTGTAGACTAGTTTTTCCACTCTAGTTGAAGCAGCCATGCTGTATGGAATGACTATATTATCGATATCAAACTCTTGATTTCTTGTGCGCCTAAAAATACACAAGACATTCAAAATCATATTTTACTTGTAAAATATGATAAAATATTGTAATAATTGAAGAACTAGATAATTATAAGGTAGTGTTACCTCATGGAATCCTTTCGTTCACGGGAAGGCCATCCAAATCCTTTGCCAGCATAATCGTTGAACTCCTTTTCATCAAAAGAGGATTGAGATTTACGAGCTAATAGAAAAATCGAGAATATTTATTTTATCAAGAAATAAATTATATTTGGAATATTAATGTAGCCCTAATGTGAACCGTTAAATCTAAATCTGAGTGTAATAACGTACGTGGCTGTCTTTTCCTAGGTGTACGCAACGATTCTTCACTATATCTACCGTCCTTCTTTGGAGATCGAACTGGTGATTCTACATAAGGTTTTATGTCATACACACGTGGTTTTTTAGGCTTAGGACCTGTTTCCAGAAAGTCTGGCGGAAATTGCGCGGACCTTGCTTTAATCAACTGTTGAATAACGCTACTAGCAGGAATAAGTGGAGCACTTCCAACCGAACTCGAAGTTAAAACAACTTCCAATGGAACGTCCTCGGACAGGGATAGAGTTTTATGGAATGTCTCATCTAAGATTGACAGTTTCTCCCTTTGACTCATAAACACATGATTGACTTCTGCCTTCTTTTTAGCTCTTCCCAAACACAAAGCACAAAGTTCGTTTCTCCCAAAACACGTGCAACGTACACTAGGGAGTCTGAATGGGTCCCGGAAAATGTTTTGGATGCCGCCCAGTTGAAAAACTTTCCTATTTTTATCAGGTCGCTTGATCGCTGCACATCTACTCGCACTTTGGTTAGGATCAGATGAATTCACAAATTCCACTCCAAGTACTGAAATTCCGTCAGATCCCAAACTGCGAATGAGATACGAAATCAAATTAAAGAAATGTTACCATTTAACACAGGTGCCAAATAAACATTGAACTGAATAATAACATTACACATATGACATGTTCGTAGGATTAAACTTACGTTTTTAGCGTAGGAATAATTGCATTTCGATCCTCACTGCTACTGCTACTATCCATCGCCTGAGATGCATCAGCACGGCTAGTATTGGGAGCGGTCGAATTACTTTTTGTATTTGAAGGAGGGCCTCCAGCACTTGCATTTTCTGTAGTTGAGGCACCATCTTGTAAGGTATAATTCGTGCCAGTGTCTGCATTTCCACCAATTTTCACCCTTTCCTGGTCAAGACTGGACCTTCTCTGTATCATTTCTGACACTCTAAAAACATCCATAGAAGTAGTAGAGATTGAACATTGAGTGGAGGTTTCATCAAGATTAGAGTCTCTTTGCTGTCCGCAAGTAAACTACAAATAAAAATATTTTTACATTCACCTCTGAGTTGTTGTCGGTTTAGTATCATGATAAAATTTTACAGAGGATGTAGGGTCAACCGGTATATTAATGATGTTCGTCGTTGACTTTGAGGGTTTCTCTAGTTGAAATAAGGGTTTTCGTGCTTTACAATGTCTGAAAGAAAATCGGGAGATGATATAAATTATATGGAAAATAAAAATTGGCACACAATTAAAAATGAGTACATATAAGGTCTTTAAATAGATTCAATAAATTCTTTTCATTTCGTTTGATTGATAGAAAGTTAACTACAGTAATAATCATTGATGATTTGATTAGGATTTGGGAAACATACTTTCGAAGATGCAAAGACTTTGTGAGAGAATATTCGCAATCCACAATACTGTATTCCAGAGAGGTACGCCTGGCTTCATACTGTTTTTCCAGCTTAATGGCTTCCATGAACGGATTGTTTTCTCTAAATATGATTTAAACAGATCACTTGAATTACCTTCAAATCTTCAAATTAATTTAATCCAGAACCTGACATCCAAATATTTAATAATACTTATACTTACACAGGTAAGTACGGAGCCAGTTTAGAAGTTGGTCCAGGCTCCATCATCCTCTCGTCTGGTAAGACAACCTCGTCATCATCCGTATCGGATTCCTCAGTTGCAGAATCATCGTTAGGATCCAACTGACAGCCCATAGAATGGCGGATAATTTTTGTCATTAGTTTTCCTGTAAATTGCACCTCCGCAATGCTCTGTTTCGTAAGTTGCGATGGATTATCCTGATATGACGATAAGCTACTTCGGTTGTGATGATGGTACGGGCGCATCGCAGGATTCAGGGCAGGATTTTCAAGAACTGCCTGAAGTTGTTTGGAAAGGTGCCTTTCAGTTGTTGCCTGCATAATCCCTTGTACACGTTGCATAAGCGAGGAGCAGCGTTGAAGAAGATAATCAGTATTTCTCTTAATTATGATTTCTTGAAATTCTTCTGTTGGGACACCATTTCCTGAGCCCGTATTATCCCTTGTAAATGATGGATTTATACAGGGGCCGTCATCTTCATCTGTACTACTGTCAGTTGACATTGCCTCCCCTTGGTTAGTAGTTACGGTGGCAGTACCACTATTATTATTGACCCTTATATTATTGCTGCTAGAAGCTGGAACAGTTGTCGAGGTGGCACTGGTGGAAGGGACTTGTTCCTGCTCCGTTAGCGCAATTGACGGCATAACTGCAGCTGCTCTATCTTCCTTGCCTTTAATAACAAACAAGAACAAAACGAAAGAGCACGAATGTTAGTTAAGTATTTAATTAGGAGCTCAATTGGCAAACAAAGTTTCAATATTATTACATATACACTTGTGTTTTATCAAGCAGTGTAAGGTTCGGAAATCATTTCTCAGATTTCTGAAACCCGACTTTATATTTTCTAACAAAGCTATCATGTTACAAAAATCATAAAAACAACGCATTCAAAACAATTACCAATTTTTCAGTATTCCAATCAAGGCTTCCCCCAAACTTTACCCTAGTTGGAGGGGGAGGTGTCCTACAGAATCTAAAAATTCTCAGAACTGTTGTGGTTGTCTCAAGCTAATACTTTGAACTTCAAAACTATAAAACTCTTCCCGAAAAATAAACTCCACCGATGACCGAAGTCAAGTCCTCGACACTTCCACTTCCTTCTGCATCACAAGGGTGAAGGGAAACGGGGGGACTCCAAGGTAATTTTTTGCAGTGCAGTTCACTGATGACGATTCTCAAAAAAAAAGGTCACAAGCTTTTGTGTGTAGATTTGGATTAAGGTGCCTTTTTCCTTACATGCTCCATGCTTGAGTCTGTGCTTGTTATTTACAGAAAACTGGATTATGCTTTGGAATTTGGATTCCATTGGAGCTGGAAACTTGAAGCTGGATACATCTAATGTACACCTCGCTATGACTCATGGTAGGGTATATTACTTTATCCAACCCACCTCAATCCTGTTTCATACTAAAAGACTGCAACAAACAAACAACGTATCGTATAATAACTTCATCTTTTTATATGGCTCAACGATACGTTTTTTTTTCTTGACAAAAACATTGAAAGTATACCAAGCAAATACAATGCTGTACTTTAGTCATTTGTGTGTGGAGGCAGCACGAACAACAATCCCGTTGCGATGGGGAAATGGGGATGTTGGAAATTGGCATTTTTCCTTTGTTCTTTTCCTGTAAACTAGCGTGCTTGCCAAGCTAAGTCAGAGAACATCGTTGGAGCTTTCGAACTTCAGAGTCGATTTCCAGCATAAAAGAATGCTAAGTAATAACGATCTTTCTATAACTGGTTAAAATTGACACTCATCATCATCAATGTTAAATATTGTTAAATGAACTATGCGGATGTCATTATTATGAGCTAATCAAGCTGAAATCAAAAGTGTATTTGATGTATGTAACATTCCGTTTAGCGTAGATGTTTAATTGATAAGTTAATATGATTGCCCACATATCTTCTTTGGTCGATTGTAATTGTGAATGGATATGATTCTCGCTCCAACGGATGTGATTTAAGTGATGGACAATAGAGAATAGAGCCGGGCAAAATTGATTGAGTTTATTTTAAATCCCATTTTTGAGTATGCAACAGAAATTCTCAAGTGGAGAGTACATGTTGAGCATTCATGGCTATTCTATGGCTTTGTTTTGTAGTTGTAGTAGATATCTTCTAGGATTTTCATAGATTAATAGCGTCCTGTTAACATGAATGTTTGGCACAAAGTTTAGATAGATCCTCGAAGATATCAGTTGATAAGCTTCATTTCGCAATTAAAGCCTGCTTATCAATCATATTTTTGCGGGTTATAAGGTCGTTTGAATTTGAGGTGCTCCAACTAGCATTCAATTTATGAATTTATTTCCTATGTTAGCGTAAGTTAATCTAAAGTTAATATGGGTACATATATAGCGACAGTGATACGAACTGGTTTTCTGGAAGGAATACAATACACTTGTTCGCCAAGTCGGAAACGCATTACTATTAAAATGCGAGTTCTAAATAGTAATGTGTTAAACATTAAAACCTCAGATTAGCAATAGTTGTTTCATGTATTAAAGGAAAAGAGTAAAATCGAAAGAAACACAGAAAATCTAATAACATCGCTGTAAATATTTAACTATATAAGTCATCATCATCATCAAGATTTATGAAATATTCATCAGTATCTGCAATTATAAATGTTTTACATTTTAGTACATATATCTAATAATTTAATGATCTTCAATCTATGATATACTACTTTCGTAATATAATACCGGAAAGCGAGACATCGCCAATTTCTCCATGTCACTAAATGCTGAGCTCATTCTTGTTATCAAATCGTTCTGGTTATGTTATATGTAGACTTATCGATAGAATTAGGATAAATTTCACGCGATGCATCTTGTCCGATGGAAGACGAAAAATTCCTAAACTAAATATTAACCCATTTCACGATCAGTCGCTAATCATTGGTCAATGAGATAATATATGCTCATTCGTTTCAATATTCAACTAATAAAATCATATAAAAGCGTCTTATCTGGATTTGGCACTGCATTTAGGGGTTGGCAGTTGAAACGGTTGTATCCATATCATATTTTATTTCATTGTTTTAATTATTTTGTCATTTCAGGAAAGCTCTGCTTGAGCTTCTGAAAGGAATGGCAGATAAACGAGTAAGTTTCCTAAAAAACTTAAAGTGTGACTGAAACAAAAAAATTTGACTAGACATTAACTAATTGTGAATGTGGGACTAAATTACTTTCCTTCAATATTTTCCTTAGATATTCGTAGTATTCCTGATTTTCAGCGTAGCTGTGGCCATACCATCAAATAAAACTCCAAAAAAATTGAAGGATAAGCTATCATTCAGTGACATAATTATCCCATCCACTGATCCCGACGTAGTCTCTCCTCTCCCTGAGGTTGAGAATTTGGATGCTCCCGAAATTGAAGAGACGCCTCCAACCTCATCCCGCTCAAAACATGCAGATGATACAAGTGAACCTTTATATAAAGCCATTTTGATTGAGGACACTACCGGCGGTTGGGGTTGGGGGGACGAAGGTCATAATGAAGGAGTCGATACTCATGGCTGGAAGGGTGATGAAGAGGAAACGAAATACAGATGGAAACACGATGACGAGGAGAACCATGGATGGAAACATGAAATGGACCACCATGTGCGAATTCATATTTTAATAAGTTTTTATACTGGTTCCAAACTACTTTAAAGTTTTGGATTTATTATTATTACGTTTTCATACATGTGGCTACAGGGCTGGCATCATGATGACCACAAGCATAAACACGGCCATAAACACGGACACAAGCATGGTGAATTAATATCATTTTGAATGTGATACTTAAATGTTTTGCATTGTTTAATTAAAGTTGTAAGTTAATCGTTTTAGGACACAAGCATGGCCATAAACACAAACACGGTAAGTTTATTGAGCAATATTGCGTTAAATCCCATTTCATACATTTTAAAATGACCCAAATTCTTAATGTTCCTTTTTTAGGTCACAAACATGACCATGATCATAAGCACGGTAAGACTTGAGACTAATATTGCTAAATTTTTAAGTAGGGTAATTAATTAAATAATAATTGATGACTTATTAGTCGATTTTTGAATAGGCCATCACCATAAGCATGGCCACAAGCATGGTCACAAACATGACCATAAGCACAAACACGGTAAGAAATATGAAGTTCCTAGTTTAACTGTCAATTAAGAAACCGGAACAGTGACCCTAAGAGAAACCATTTGTATGCACTTGCACTTTGTAGGCCATCATCACCATCACAAGCATGAGCATCATCATCATCACCACCATCATCATGGACATAAGCATGGTAAAACAAGCGATTTTATAATTAGTTCATTATAAACAATTAAGTATACTTACAATTAGTGACTTCTTAAATTTCTATAAACCCAAATTAGGTCACAAGCATCATGGATGGCATCATGGAGAAGGCGAAGGTGACGACAGATAAACGCTTGTGTTCCATACAAGGTATTCGGAAAAGAATTATTAGCAAATAGTTAACGGAACATGTAAGAACTAAAGCATTTTGTAAACTTGTTACAATTTAATTTGTGTATTAAAATATTACATAAACATGTCATGCTTCTACCAAGTCTCATCATATGATTTTCATCCCCACTCCATAACTGGAATATTGGAATATTTAAATATTAAATCAGATTCAAAACGAATTTTTCGGATCAATCAGACCAGATCATTTTGTATGGACCACTTCATAAACGTATCGAAGCAATTCGTATCGATGGATTGATTGATTCATAGATAAATTAATAGACATTAGAAAGGTCTATGATCAAGTCAAATCCTTTTGCTATCAACTACTTCATCAACTTCTAAATTGATCGATCGATAACATCATTCAGTAAAATCGTCATTAGATAAACAAAGTGTTTGCATTCATCTCAAAAGGTTTATTTTTTTTCATTTTTTTTCAAAGGTTTATTCCAGATTCCGATCAAATAATAACTTACTTATGACAGAATTGCGACTTCAGTATAAACATAAACGCATGTAACAATAGCCAAACATGGGATGATTTCTATGTATCATCTTTTTAATGGCGTTTCAATGTCAATCAATGCGTAATTGAAATGAGAAGTGGTCAAGAGTGTCCAAAATTAGTTCTATATAGGAGCAAAACGCATTGAAATGAGCATCCATTTAATTCACTTGTATAAAGAAGACTCATAAAGTAAAGCATATAATGAGCATTTAATAACCAGCTAGATAACTGAGATCACACCTAATTTTATATTAAAATAGAAATGCCATCTTTCCATAGTGTTGATAATCATTTATCGTTATCATGAATATAATTAAAAAGAAGAAAAAAATGTTGTGACATATAACATGGTACATGATAGGAGCTATACAGAATATGACAGATGAGTAAGAAAAAAGAGCCAATAAACTTTATAAACCAGGTAAGTTATTTTTATTAAGTACTCAGAGTTTACGTTAGCTCCATCAAGTTTGAGTGGCAATCGGAACAAGTGCTTGATTTTAATTACATCAGCGTCCTCATTTCTATTGTGCAAGAAGGAATGGAACATCCCTCATTATTAGATTGACGTGAAGTTAAGGTATATAAATGCTGCTAAGAACTGGATACTCATCAGCAGTACAAGTTTCTCAGCAGATCCACCAAACATGTCGATAAATTTCAGATTAGCTTTCGGAGCCTTGCTGTGCTCCTTGGCCTTGGCCAACGCAGCCAGCTTATTTCCCGAACACGACAATTCCACAACGAACGCTCTCGTCTTCAAGGCGGATTTCTCCAAATCTTCCTTGTCAGCAGCTTTCGGTGGTGCTGGAGTCAGTTACGGGAATCAGAATGTGATCCTGTGGGCCAGTGGTGGTGGAATTGATGTTGCCTATCCAGCAGGGAGCTATGTTCCATCTGGACCTATTGTTGGCGGTTTTGGTGTCTGGACCAACCACCGAGTCGATGCTAACACGGCCATCTTCAAATATTCCGTTTTCTTTCCTGCTAACTTCAACTTTGTTAAAGGAGGTAAGTATTGGGGTAATGTGATATGAAAATATTTCCAGGAACTGAAAGCATTTATTTATTTATGTTTCTGTTTGCCTATTTCAGGAAAGTTGCCTGGTCTCTACGGAGGAAGGAAATCATGCTCTGGTGGGGATCCCGCTAGGGACTGCTTTTCCACCAGGATGATGTGGCGTGACGGTGGAAAGGGCGAGCTCTACTTGTACGCCAACAGAGAAGCTCAAGATCCCGCAATCTGTCAAATGCCCAATAACTACTGTAGCCCTACGTATGGATGGTCTCTTAACACCGGATCGTTCACATTCCAACGTGGAGCATGGACTGACATTGAAGAAACAATCACAATGAACACACCCGGACAAAGGAATGGAGTTCTTGCCATTAAGGTCAATGGAAGGGAGGTGATCCGCTACAACAATATTGTGTTCCGTATCTCCGCATACCCAAACATGAAGGTTGAGGGGATGGATGTTGAAACGTTCTTTGGAGGAAATGGTCCCGAATGGGCTAGTCCAACAAGGCAAGTCACCAAGTTCAAGGAGTTTATCCTTGAAAGTCGCTAAACCTTAAAATTGTAATATCAACTCGTTCGCTCGTGATTAAATTTAGATTATTGTCGCATTAAGTACTGACATGTCATATGCTAATTCAGCTTATCTTAATCTTCATTAATTTCATCATGATACGATAAACTTATTGCGTCATTTTCATTTTTGTATATAACGTGGGCGGTTTATTTTCACCATCTCAATTGCATTCACAGTCTCCTTGTGACAGCAACTTTCACCTTAAGGCAGCGACCATGTCTCGTCTAAGTTATACCGTTACATTTCTCTTTGCCCTTTGGGCGACATTGGCAATAGCGTTGGGCCTACCCACATCCAACACTACCAACCCAAACGCGTTGGTGTTTAAGGCAGATTTTTCGAGACCCACAATCTCCCAAGCATTCGGGGGCGCAAGTATAGCATACGGAGAAAGAAATGTGGTTCTTTGGGCAAGTGGGGGTGGTATAGAAGTCCACTACCCTGCAGGTAGCTATTCCCCAGAAGGTCCAATTGTCGGTGGATTTGGCGTCTGGACAGATCATCCTGTACCGGGAACTGCAGCTAGCTTCAAATTTTCCGTATTTTTCCCAGCGGGATTCAATTTCGTCAAGGGTGGAAAGCTTCCTGGTCTTTACGGAGGGAGAAAGTATTGCGCTGGAGGGGATGAGGCAACCGACTGCTTTTCTACCCGTGTCATGTGGCGTGAGGATGGGAAGGGCGAACTCTACTTATACGCAAACAGAGCAGCTCAAGATCC
Source organism: Lepidocyrtus paradoxus (assembly GCA_034696885.1). Lineage (NCBI taxonomy): Eukaryota > Metazoa > Arthropoda > Collembola > Entomobryomorpha > Entomobryidae > Lepidocyrtus > Lepidocyrtus paradoxus. The sequence continues at coordinate 16,181 of JAQGAH010000668.1, read as the reverse complement.
TGCCATTTGTCAAATGCCTAATAACTACTGCGCTCCAAAATACGGTTGGTCACTCAACACCGGTGCGTTCACCTTCAGAACTGGGGAATGGACAGACATTCAGGAAACCATTAGATTGAACACCCCCGGAGTTAGAAACGGTCATCTGAGCATCAAAGTTAATGGAAGGGAGGTGATTCGTTACGACAATCTCGTCTTTCGTATCGCTGCCTATCCAAACATGAGACTTGAGGGGATGGACGTTGATACATTCTTTGGTGGCACTGGAGACTATTGGGCAACTCCCACTCATCAAATTACTAAATTTAAGGAGTTTATTCTTGAAACTGCATAATCTAATTAATAATGAATCGGAATAATAAAAATCTATCACCCTCACCCTTCTTTCCTAATATTACAAAACTTTACTACTTTGAAAGTTATCTAAAAAACGTATGTGAGTAATGCTGACCTATGGCTTGGACCATGTATAATAAAGAGAAATAAACAGAATCCATGTTAAAGAAGCATTGACCATAACTGAAAATTATATCCATTGCATGACTCAATTTAATGAAGCTTTATTTCCATTATCATGGGAAAATTTTGCCAGGAGTTTTGCAGTTGTATATGTAGCCCTATTAATCGCATGACTCGATATAGCAGCAAACAAAGGAAAGGAAAAAGAACCTACTGACAACTTGACTGGCTCAGAGTGGTAGTAGTTCCTATATGATATATAAATTCACAACATCATACATAAAACGGTTATGATAATTCATATCATATCCCCTTCACATATCATTTTCCTGAAATGTCAATTAATGATAATAAAGCATTCGTTTATTCCTAACTTAGCGGAATAATACTATGATTATGTTATTGACATTCGCCAATTCACAGACCATTTCATCCATCAAGGTCACATTTATCATCGCATGCATGAGCCGGGCCCAAAGCGTTAAACTCGGGTTTAACAAACACATTCCATATCATTTTCCATCCCATCTAAATGTTCCTAAATGCTTATCGTTATATTATTGTACTTGAGCAGAAGGACGACCAAAGTGAATACAGTCGATTTTAACCAGAACAATATTGCAAAAACTACTTGGTTATGACTGTTGTGAGTTCAGAGTTCATTATGTCAAAAGTCAAAAAAGCAGGCATACGTAAAACAATTTCGATGGCATTCATATCTACAGAGGTTTTTAAATCGATCGAGTAAGAGCAATGAATAGGTTTCCTGATCATGGCAAAATTTAGACATACTAATTCATTGGTAGCAGTACCAAATGGTATATTTTACTATTACAATTCACTTGTGTGTTTATCAATCACCCAGAAGCCAAAAAATTGGATCTGTCGCTACACTGGATAGGTTGTAGGTTGTAAGAACTGGAGTGTTTTAGTTTTGCAAAAATATGTTGGAAATTTTCATGACGAAAGGGGCGATCGCGGCTGGCGCCGTTGGAGCCATCTCCCTGCTTCTAGCAGCTATAGGTCTAGTCCCTAATACTACCCCGATTTTGACTATCGAAGATGGTCAAATTCAAGGGAGAAGTGCTTACTCTCGGAGTGGGAATGAATATTTGGAGTTTCTTGGAATTCCATATGCAGGTACCCTCTGCAAAATAAGAAGATAAAGATAGGAAGCTATGATTTACATAGCTAGGAAGATAAATTATTAGTAATTAGTAATTACTTAGTTTATTGTTTGTGGTTCAGAACCTCCAACAGGGGAGTTGAGATTTGAATCACCAATACCTGTTAAGCAACCATGGAAAGGGGTAAAACAAGTGACGGGATATCCTCCGTATTGTCTCCAATTCGATACCTTATTCTTAGGAAGAGTGATGGGATCGGAGGATTGTCTGTTCTTAAATGTATTCACACATAAAAAGAATCTGGGAAAGAAGGCGCCAGTGCTTGTATATATACACGGAGGTGGATTTGTGCAAGGGGCCTCCAGCATGTATGGACCATCCTATTTTATGGACGAAAATGTCGTACTAGTAACCCTAAATTATAGGCAAGGATGAGCAAAATATTTTGTTCAAAATACGAAATGCAAATACAAAATATCTCTCCGCATACTGCTTCAAAATACAAAACTTTAAAAAATGTATTTTGTCCATCTTTTGATTATAGACTTGGGCCGCTGGGCTTTATGAATACTGGGGATGAGAACATTAGGGGCAATATGGGATTAAAAGATCAAACCTTGGCACTCAAGTGGGTTCAAAGGAATATTGCAAAATTCGGAGGGGCCCCTTCCCAAGTAACTTTGTTTGGAGAATCCGCAGGTACAATTTTTTTTAAATAGAATATCAATTTATCCCTAATTACAATTTTTGTATTTCAAAATTTTTCTATATTTACAGGTGCTGCTTCAGTACATTATCATATGCTTTCGCCACTGTCCCAAGGTCTTTTTCATAAAGCAATAGCCCAATCCGGCTTAGCAAATTGCCCATGGGCATTCAAACGCAATCCAAAGAAAACTATGATGGATTATGTGAAACTGCTTGACTGCCCAACGGAAGATATGAAAAAGCTTGTAGAGTGTCTGAAGAAGATGGATGGGACGGAACTAGTCAAACCTCAAATAAGTTCTATGAATCCTACAAACGATTTTCTAATATTTGGCCCATCAATAGAAGTTGTCATTAAGGATGATACTTTCCTCTCTGAGAACCCACAAGATATCATGAGTTCAGGAAAGTATGCAGACATACCTTTAATCACGGGGGTCACGTCTGGTGAAGGTGCACTAAGAACTGCCAGATTCGAAGCGATGCCAGAATGTATTCCAGAAATTGAGAAAGATTGGAATAAAATTGGTCATAGAGCTTTCTCTTACGATGGTCTAAATGAAAATATTGAGGAACTTCAGAAAATACGTTACAAATACTTTGGAGAGAACAGCTTCACAAATAACGTACACGAGTTTAAGAAAAATTTCACCTTGCTCAACTCTGACACAATGTTTTTTGAACCTGCTCATACAACAGCTTTACTTCGAGCTAAGCAAGGTGCTCCAACATATCTGTATTATTATGATTACGACTCATACTCCATGCCAGACGTTTACAGTCTGATCAGAGCTTTACGAGCCGATAGTTGGATGCCTTCTGAGCTGAATGTGTTTCAGGCAATTGTGGTGGATATGATGAAAAGACACTTTCTTGGGGGTGACGGCCCACACGATTTTGGTGAGGATCTTTTTGTGTCCAAGTTCATAAAGGGCATGTCATAAAGACAACTCAATTAAGTACTTTTAATTATATATGTAGATGTTACGCATGCAAATGACCTGTTCCAACTCTGGAATGCAGAAGGAGTTTCAAGCTACCTAATGGGAAAGGATACCGAGTTCTCCCGTAAGTTTGTGAAAGTAATTGTCAGCTATGCGAGCAATGAGTAAGTCAAATAAAAATTAGCAAAAAAAATACCCAGATGGAATTGCAATTGCAAACTTGAGTTAAAAGTTTGGAATTCAGTACTTTTATTTTCAAAATAACTTTCTAGGGAGTCATTGATGTTTGATGGAGTCACGTGGCCACCTATTGAGGCAGGAAGTCCTCTAAAATATATGCGCTTAAATGAAGATCCTAAAATGATCGATGAGCCCTTTGCTGATCGAATGCCCCTGTGGGAGTCGATAAGACGTAAAATTAGAACTAATTAACACATTCACCTTATTAATTAAATTATTATTTTTAAATATGGCAATGCGTAGATGAACCCAACTGTGATATTTTGACTGTATGATTAGTGCAATAAACTATGCAATTGAAGAAATCCAATTCATCATCTGTACCAAATTAATCGAGTCATCGATGTTGTATAATATTTGCACATGATCGCATAAATCCTTATTACAAAATCATAGTAAAAATCAAAATGTGGTGAAAATTACCTGTGTAAAATAACTTTGTTGGTTCATCAATTAATTGGTCAACTATAAAAGACAACCTGCAATCCAGTATTATGTGATGCATTATCATGTTTGTAAATGTCATTATTACTGTCATGTATGTTATACATACCCATACGTGTGTGACTTTTGTTTTCGTGTAAATACTTCAATTTAACTGTGTTGTCAGCATTCAATGGGTAATGGACTAGCACGATGAAATATAAGCTCATCATATTTTTTACAACTACTTGATACGCGCGATGATTAAGCAGTTAAGACAATCATCATGACTTGTTGAAAGTTTGGGCCAGTAATATCGCTTGAACATAGCCGTACGTGCACAAATGCAGAATACCAAGGTCAACGCTTAATTGTCCTGAATAAAAACTTATTTTTCCATACTTTGACATGCAAAAAAAGCTTGCATTATCAGTACAATGCTGCACATTTGGATGCTTAGCATCTAAGTAGATTAGTATTGCACTATAATGTAGTTGTATTGTATTATTCCCCAGTTGCATTCAACTAACTTTAAATAATTAAAAACATAAGTTTTGTTTTAATTCGATACGATAATGTTCCAAATTTCGAAAACTATAGGTGTGATTGCGGCAGTGATAGTTGGAGTGATCTCCTTTTGGTTAGCAATCAATCAAAGGCGGGTTCATAATCCAACCCCAATCGTTAGCATTGAGGATGGCCGGCTTCAAGGGCAGACTGCTTATTCTAGAGGAGGAAAGGAGTACATGGAATTTCTCGGCATTCCTTTTGCAGGTAAAATTATAAAAAGCGAAAGCTTAAAGATAATGAAGCCATAAATAAAACGGAAAGTGTTACTTCCTCTAGAACCGCCCGTTGGCAAACTCAGATTTGAGCCGCCGGTTCCAATAAAGCGACCATGGACAGGGGTCAAACAAGCGGTTAAATATCCTCCCGTCTGTGCCCAATGCGATGCCTTTGCCACGGGAAAAGTGGAAGGTTCCGAAGACTGCTTGTATTTGAATGTATTCACTCACGCAAATAATCTGGGAAAGAATAAGGTGCCAGTGCTTGTATATATACATGGGGGAGGATTTGTTGTAGGGGCCTGGACCATCCTATTTTATGGACGAAAATGTCGTACTAGTAACCCTGAATTATAGGCAAGAATGGGCAAAATATTTTGTTCAAAATACGAAATACAAATACAAAATATCTCTCCGCATATTGCTTCAAAATACAAAACGTACAAAAATTTGAAAAAAATGTATTCTGTCCATCTTTTGATTATAGACTTGGGCCACTGGGCTTCATGAACACTGGGGATGAGCTCATTAGGGGTAATATGGGAATGAAAGATCAAAATCTGGCACTCAAGTGGGTAAAAAAGAATATTGCGAAATTTGGTGGGGACCCTTCCCAAGTAACTTTGTTTGGAACGTCGGCAGGTGCTGTTTCCGTGCACTACCACATGATCTCGCCATTGTCTCGGGGATTATTTTATAAAGCGCTATCTCAATCCGGAGTTGCTACTTGTCCTTGGGGATTCGAGCGTAATCCAAAGAGAGTATTAATGGAGTATGTAAAGTCCCTTAATTGTCCAACGGATGACATGAAAGTGCTAGTGGAATGTCTCAAGAGGATGGATGCAACTGAACTGATAAAGCACCAGTCTAGTTCCCTAATCCCAGGAAATGATTTATTCATTTTTGTGCCGTCTGTAGAGAGCGTATTGAGAGATGACACTTTTCTTCACGAAGATCCAAAAGTTACTCTAAGCTCAGGAAACTTTTCAAAAGTACCATTCATGTTGGGGGTCACATCTGGTGAAGGTGGTTTAAGAACTTCTAGATTCGATGCCATGCCTGAGTACATTGCAGAAATTGACCAAGCGTGGGAGAAATCCGGTCATGTGGCTTTATGCGACCATGAACTTGAAGGGAATACAGAGGTTCTTCAAAACATTCGAAAGTTTTACTTTGGCAATGCCAATTTTACAGATGACTTATACGAGTTTAAGAAAAATTTCACCTTGCTCAACTCGGACACAATGTTTTTCGAACCAACTCACACCGCAGCCCTTCATCATGCAAAGGCTGGGGCGCCAACATATTTATACTATTATGATTATGACCCACCTTCACTTCCGAACATTTACAGTGTACTTCGAGCAGTGAGACCTGATGACTGGATCTTTGCCGAAATCAAAGTTTTATGGACCCTTTTAGTGGATTATCTAAAGAGAAACGTTTTGAGGAGCAAAGGACCGCATGACTTTGGTAATTTTTTTCTCATGACTTGTTATAAGAAACCGAATAGGAGGTTTTACTTTTTACATTTGTGTTTAAACCAAGGTGTTATGCATGGGAACGACTTGTTACAAACTTGGGACATGGGCGGATCCAGTAGTCTTCTAGGAAAGGATACTGAATTTTCCCGTGACTTAATCAGTATAATTGTCAGCTATGCTTCCAATGAGTAGGTCCAATGTTAAGTAGTTATTACATTACATTTCTTTAATAAACGCTAAAAGTGAGTAGTAAATTATAAGAACCATAATTATCTACAGGGAACCATTACAATTCGGGGGAGTTGTATGGCCACCACTTCAAATTCAAGAAATTCAAAATTCAAATCCATCTTTCAAATATATGCTTTTGGATAAAGATGCCAAAATCATAGACGAGCCATTTGCACATCGCATGCCATTCTGGAAGTATATCCGTCAGAGCAAAAACGGGAATATGCAACGCAAGCGCAACCAATAAACGCAATAAATACAACTGATTTTATTGCAAGGATGTAAAAATTGTGATAATTGTTAGTAAAATAGATTACACAAGTTTGACGTATCACAAGTGTGTTATTTTTTACGGGATATTATTAACAGCATACCAATTAAATGAATAGTATAGTTATTGTTATTAGTCTATGCTTGTCGAATTCCCACGTTTTTTACGCATCTTTCATCAATAATCCCAAATAGTATCAATTTTATCCGCATTCGGAAAGTGGACGAACAGCCGGCTACTGATTAGCGATATCAATGTTAACTCTACGAACATTTGAATGATGAAGCAATCTAAAATTTTCGTGCTTAAGGTTTTGCAATCTAGCTGTTGAAAATTCCCCATCCACGACTTCCATTATAATGCTTTAGACCACAACTATAGGTTCAGTGCTCGTTACGTGCCAACTCGGATAAGTGAAACTCACATTTTTCGTTGCTCTCCAGCCCATTGTGAAAAGCATCTTGACTGCACTGCTTCACCTTCACTGTTTTTTCATGCATATCAGAAAGGACGTTAGAGCAGAAGAGGAGTCATCATTTTGAGGATTAAAAACACAGTATACTTTTCTTTCATTAAAAAAAAATTAGCTCCCTGCTCAATATCCTTACCGGAGGGATACATACCTGTCTGATGTTCACCGCTTTCAATAAACTCTACACGGGCAAGATTTTTTAAAACATAACCAAAGCCTTTCATATATAATGCTCCTTCAAGCATGTGCTTGTTCTCATGACTGGCTCTCAAAAATTCTTATAGACAGATGGACAGATCTTGTTAGCATAGCTTGCCAATCTAGGTACCCATCTGTAAATTAGCTGTCTTTATACTTCAACGTAGAAGAATTTCAGTCTTTGCCTGAATTGGAAAAGGGATGGAAAACAGTTGTCGGAAGACAACAAGAATCAAGGAAGGAATTTCTCATAATTTAAATATACGAAAATTGACAATATTCACATGTCGGCAGACGAGAAGTTCACATTGATCTTGAGTTGAAATCGGCGTAGACCCAATTCCAGTCGAAGAAGGAGGGCTCCAGGAAAATTTGAGCTAGAGTCCATTATCAGCATAAATTTCGATGAAGTGATATCCAAACTGTCAAAAATGTTGCAGTTTCTGAAGAAAAAGAGCGTGATCGTGCCTGTAGTAATTGGGGTGATCTCGATTCTTTTCATACGCGGTCATAATGTTGAGGTCGCCACCCCAATCGTGACTCTTGCTGGTGGGGGACAGCTTCAAGGGAAAATGGCTTTCTCTCGCGAGGGGAAGGAATATATGCAATTTCTTGGAATTCCATATGCCGGTATTTTAACATGAATCTAATTATTTGGGAGCAGCAATTACATAATGAGCATAATGGGGTTCATGTTCTTATTGGATGCTGCCTTTTTTCAGAACCTCCCGTTGGAGATTTAAGATTTGAGCCTCCGGTACCCTTAAAGAAACCATGGAAGAAGTTAAAACGAGCAACTCAATATCCACCGCACTGCCTTCAATTCGATATAACCTTAACGGGTCAAATAATGGGAACAGAAGACTGCTTATACCTGAATGTATTTACGTACGAAACCGCTCCAAAGAAGAAAAAACCTGTCATAGTGCATATTCATGGCGGAGCCTTTGTTCAAGGAGCTTCCAATATCTTTCACCCCAATTTCCTCATGGATAACGATGACATTATTTTAGTAACGCTGAATTATAGGCAAGGATAGGCAAAATATTTTGTTCAAAATACAAATACAAAATATTGTCTCCACATTTGCTTCAAAATACAAAAATTAAAAAAAAAACATGTATTCTGTCCATCTTCTGATTATAGACTTGGGCCGCTGGGCTTTATGAACACTGGGGATGAGAACATTAGGGGAAATATGGGACTAAAAGATCAAAACCTGGCACTAAAGTGGGTTCAACGGCAAATTGGAAAGTTTGGAGGGGACGCTTCTCGAGTAACTTTGGTGGGAGAATCTGCGGGAGCAGTTTCCGTGCATTATCATATGCTTTCTCCATTGTCGCAGGGCTTATTTCACAAAGCAATAGCACAATCTGGGGTTGTGACAGCTCCATGGGCTATAGATCGGAATCCTAAGGTAGCCACAACGAGCTACATCAAATCGCTGGACTGCCCCTCAGGAAATGCAAACCAGATTTTGGAATGTCTCAAGAAAATGGATGGAAAGGAGCTGCTCAAACCTCTAATCAACTCTATGACCCCTACAAATGATTTCTTAGTCTTTCAGCCAACTAGAGAAACAGTCAAGAGGGATGATACCTTCCTTTTCGAGAATCCAGAAGATATCCTACAGTCAGGGAAATTTGCAAAGATACCATTCATGTTTGGAGTCACTTCCGGTGAAGGTGGCATAAGAACTGGAAGGTTCGACGCGATGCCAGAGCTTATTCCTGAAATTGACAAAAGTTGGGATAAAACTTCACATGTGATTCTGGGTTTTGATGAGCTCAAGGGTAATACTAAGGCTCTTCGACAAATACGGAATGAATACTTTGGAAAACATAGCTTCACAGATAATTTGCACGAGTTTAAGAAAAACTTTACTTCGGTTATCTCGGATTCTATGTTTTTCGAGCCGATTCATCGGGCAGCTCTCATTCATGCTAAGCAGGGAGCTCCAACTTATTTATACTATTTCGAGTACGAGTCAGCCTCATTGCCAAGCTTCTACAGTGTTTTTCGAGCTGTGAGACCGGATGACTGGATCCCTCCATTTCTAAAAATTATTTGGGTGTCAATAGTGGATTCAATGACAAAGAATTATTTTGGGGGAGAAGGACCCCATGAATATGGTGAGCTGTGATGATTATTGACTACTTAATGATATAATGTAGACAAAATCGCCTCTTTGTCGCATGACTTATTTACATATATCTTACGATGTATATGTTGCAGGTGTCGCCCACGGGAGCGATATACTGCAAATTTGGAATTTGGAGGGATTCACGGGTTCTTTGATGGGCAATGATGACTACGACTTTTCCCGTAATTTCATCAAAACCATCCTCGACTTTGTGAGGAATGAGTAAGTGACGATGAAAATTTGAGTGTGTACATTCCAAAAGTTGATTTACCACCAAACCTTCCAATCCATATGAATATGTTTAACATAATTAACTTTACTAACTTTTATTATCTCTTCCCAATTTATTGTATTGGTTATTATTCAGAGAGCCCTTAAAGTTCAATGGAGTCGTATGGCCATCCATTCAGACTGAAAATATCAAGGACCTTGGGAAATCACCTCTAAAATACATGTTGTTAGACAAAGAGCCAAAGGTAATCGACGAGCCATTTGCTCAACGATTGCCTTTCTGGGAGTCGTTACGACGGGAAAATAACATTAAGTGAATTTCTTCATCGCATTATTCTTAAACTGTGATTCAAACACTACTGGCCAGAAATTCAATAAAAACCTATATTTAATCGATCAGTGATTTCAGTATTACAAATCGCCGAAATATGGCTTGTCTGCATTTTTTCATAAATGAAATTTATAGAAGCATGAAAAACTTTTTCGTCTCTCATATTCATCCTCCGTCTCATTCCACATTCATATATTATGGCCTGTATATTTACATGATACAATAAGATATGGAGTGTGTTCCTCCATTGTTCAAATGGAAGAATCCCGGTGAAGGTTGCACCGACTCCTTACCATCTAGTTAAAATCATCATGGCCCCAAGTCAAACCAAACGAGAAAGCTACATGGTTACAGTTGGAAAAGAGGATAAACAAAGGAGCAAAAAATTCTGGGTATAATTTAAAAAAAGGTCGAAAGCAGGTTGAAGAACCATTTGATTTAGATCTCCGTTAAAATTGTTGGTTTTGTAATCTTCAAAATACCGTTTGCTTCAAAATCGTCGTTCTTTGGAGATTTGTCAGTTGGGAGGCGAGAAATAAGCTTGGAAAAACAGTCACAAAAATGATTTTAGTCGATAATTTCAAAATTATCCTCATGGTGGGTCTGATCTACGCCGTGGGGCTACATCAAACCGATGCGTGTAAGTCATGTACTAGTATTTTTAAAGTAAATACTTTGTACATTTTTTTTAAATATTCATTTGAACGTGTCCGAAAAAGGGGTTTCGGATGATGGAGTTATGGTGGGGGCTTGTTTTCAGCATTGCTTAAATAGGAATGATGATCAAGTCCTAATGCTCTACATTTCGTTGCCTTTTATAGTGATGTGCAAGACCGCTGATCCTGCTGAACCGGAAGCCTGTACAGAATTCGAGGAGACAAAGTGTAAGGTTGACGATAATGGACCCGCAGGATGCGCTAAGCCCGCTGATTGCGAAGCAGACAAGAAGATATATTGTTGTGGAGAGGATGACTGTAACGATCTGGAGGACGAGACTAGGAATGGAGAGATATGCAAAGCAAAACCAGATCTAAAAGAATGCGATAAAAGTAATCTCATTTTCTCAGTTTCATTTTATTTAATCAGTGTATTCATCAAATCCTAACTTCTCACTAACTGTTTATTGATTGTTATATATGCAGCTACCGGAACAGGCGGTGCGCCCCGCGGGGGAGACACTTCTAATGAAAAAACTGGGATGTCTACTACTGCAAAGAGCACGGCCAGTGGAATGTTTGATACCTACTACGGAGGCATCCCACTCGTTACGTTGGTCTCCGCTTCGATTTACTACCTACCGCTGAAGTGGTTCTTGTAAAAGTTCGTCTCCACGGTCTTGGTTTGGTCATGGTCTCGGTCTGTCCTTCGTTCGTCTACGTCTTTTGCCAATTTATAATTCTAGTTTGCTCTTTTATCCCAAAAAAAAATATTTACAAATATTCAGCATCCTAAAAATCCAAAAAAATAACCAATAAAATATAGCAGCATTGAAAAATATATATAGCTGTCTTATGATTAGTTGTAATGATTATTGATAGTGGTCCATTAGTAATATAATTATCATAGTAGCTGTACAATCCACTTCAAAATTGAATTATGTAAAGCATTAATTAAGTACGTATTTACTAGTAGTTTAACTTTAAAAAAATAATATCTAGCTAATGCATAATGGAAAAATCTTAATCCCTCACGAATTGCATGGAAGCATTGATTGAATATATTACACCTAAGCTTCATCTTCATCCACCTCATTATCGCATCATCATTCTGTAGAATGGACAGCAGTGGCATGTCAAGATGATAAGCGCTATCTTTGACCAACGCTCATTTAAACGCTGAACTCATCGACTCATCATTCTTTTATCAGCCTTCAAGAGGACAAAACGGTGGAAAAATGCCCGCATTTATTTCCCTCATTTCTCCTTCTCATACATCCGTCCTCGGTTTTAAAGTGAAAGCTGCAAAAGTAGTAATTAGAGTTTGAGAATTATAATGTTCCATATTCCCTGTTCTTCCAGTCCAGTAATACATCAAGCTATAGAAATAAACGACAATTTTGCTGGCTTTACTTTTCAATTTGGAGTAGTGGTTATATTGCATATTTTGTACCAATAATATGTAGCTCTTTGCACAAGCATTATGGAAAGCTAAATGCTCTAAAGTGAACACTCCGATGTCTTCCCCCTTCTGGACCAGCATCCACTATTGCAGCTGGCGGGCCTTGTGTCTTACATTTTATTTACAAATAAAGATGCGTTCTTGTACTTTTTATGTTATCGATTTATTCAACTTTTCTTTTAATGATTTAGTGTTCAAACGACAACAGTTGTTTTATTAATTTATGCAAAAGTATTGTTTATTGAAAGAGATTTGATGAGAATTTTTTAACATGTCAGATTCGGATGCTTTGAATTTTTAGACGTGTCTACTATAAAACTTATTTATTCTGTTATTTCTAAAACCTTTGCGATGAATTATTAATCCATACCAATAAATTGATTCATGTGGGTGTACACATTATTATATAAAGTAAGAGGTATGACATTAACTTTATTTGATAGAGCCTGTTAGAAGGTTTAAAAAGTCTGATCTTGTTTGCATACTTCACTTCTGCATGACATTTACTTTACGATTTATTTATGAGGTGTATAGCATTATCCAAAGCTAGGTGTGTTTTCTTTTTAAAAGGCCGTAATGCCATGATAGATTTGAGACCATCCACTTATTACAGCTACTACGAAATTGGGGTGTAGGATGATCAATTTGGGAAATGGAATTTACTTTGCGTTAATGGTTGATTGGTCTCGGGCTATATGTACTTGAATTACATGTATTTCTAAAAGGGTTTCACTGCCCTTTCACATAGAATTCCAGTCTGAAACAAGGGTACAAACGAATGAAAACTCTGCCACAAGAATGGCCGACACAATCACAAAACCACGTTCTCATACAATAGTCTTGGTAGATCAAACGATTCAATACAATAGTCTTGTCGGGGTAGACTCCAGAAAACCATACGTTGAGGAGAAGAAGAAAGTTTTAGCGAATTTAATTGTGGTATACTTCAGATTTGCATATTATCAGGGCCTGTCGCCCTTCATGATTAAAGAGAAAGACGGAAGTCGTATCATTAGTACGTGGTGGCTTCCGAAGGTCAGTTTCGTTAAAAGTTTTGGAAAATACCTACATTGAAGTTAATTCTAATTATGAACATATTTATGCCATTTCTTTTTTCCTATTCATTGCACTGAAGGCCTTATTCTCAGTGGTTCTAATTCCATGCGTTCTGGTCCGAATAGCAGAATCCCGTTCAATTATACTTGCTCAGGCTGACGGACTGGACTGGAATCCTGCCCATTATTTTCGAGTATTTCATGGCATTTCCAAGATCATTTTCCACTTTGTACAATGGTACTATATGTGGTTCTTATCGAATAGGTTTTTGAACGTTGTGCAATTCATTTATGAATCGAGAGACCTTCCAGTTCCGGAGCCTAAATTTCTGTCGAAATCATTGCCATACATTTTGTGCATTGTCTTTAGTGCACTTGGCGCTCAGCTAGGGACAACTGGTGAAGGAACCCCGTTCAATTGTATATTTCAAAACCCCTTTGGATTGATTAGTTGGATTGAGAGCATTAAACTAATATTCCGTTATTGGGTGGGCTGGGGAAAGTACACCTTATTTCTTTCTGATGACATCACAAGGTGTGATAACCTAACGGCAGCTACGCCATTAACTGAAAAGAACCTCATCATTGGAAGTTTTTATGGGATTGGGACATTCTTGAGACATCTTACTGGCTTCTTTGAAGAGCTACTATTGCCCAGTGGCATGTGTGTATTTTGGCTTTGTGCCAAGGAATTCGCCATGCGTTTAACAAAGATTGGCGCATCAAAATCGCTATCAACGAGCTCTATCAATGACACCTGGAATACGGACAAACAATGGAAGACTGTGCTGAGTTGGTATTCAGCGCTGAAGAAATTGTCCTCCTTGATTAAGGATGCTTATGGGGAAATTCTTTTTCATAGGCTGCTGCTCATGATTTTTGATGTTCCTATAACTTTTGGGGAGACTGGGAGTAACTTATCTAATCAGATTCGATCCGTGATACTGTTTCTAGTAGACGGGGCAATTTATCTTATTGCGGCTGATGCGTCAAAGCAGGTAACTTCCATAGAGCAAAATGAACCTGAGTATGGAAAGTACAGAGTTTCTGTTGGTTTCAGGTAAAAACACTTGAATCATGGATATCAAAGGAAGTTGACTTATATGTTCCTGAAATTCCCCATCAACGTTTGTCCGTCTTGCTGCATGAGTTGCAGTCAAATGCGGTTGGGATTTCGGGAAGTGTTGGTTTCACCATCACATATTCTGTCGTGGCTAATGTAAGTTGAAATTGAATATATATATCAGTATTTATTACTATCCATCTGAAGCTTATAAAACTAACGGGATTTTAAGAGAGACATGTATTGATAACCGTTTTTGCAATGCCTATAGGTCAGTGGCATTTTAATCACCTACTTCATCATATGTGTTCAATATCGCACTGCGTCCATCTAAAGACTATCTACTTCAAAATCTTTTATAAATTAAAGTGCTTGCTTACAATTAGAAGACATTCAATACTATTGAATCAATAGTTTGAGGGATTGGAGAATTAATAATTTATATGAAATTTCAAAGTTGGCAAAATGGAAAATAAATATAAATACTTTATTGAAAGTTTAACATTTTGAAATTAAATCGATAAGCAATCTAATGAATGCATTTGTATTTATTATTAATAGAGTATTTTAATGAATAATGACGTAATGAGTATGTAAGTTCTAAATTATTCAATTTGGTAATATTATGTGTACATATTGAATGCAACTACCATTTAACCTTCTCCCTCACTGTTTACCCTTTTTGTAAAATTACATAATTATTTTGATCCCATAATTCATCGTAAAGTTACTAATCCATCATTGGCATTTACTTAAATTCGTATTAGAAATACTGTAATCTTAAAATGTTAGATATAGTCTTTGCAACAGGTTCTTTGAGCACATTTGAATCTACTTCAATATGTAAACTTTTGTGAATTAAATAAAATGCTGAGCGACATGTCCGCAATGAAGGATCGTTCTCCTTTCCACTCATTTATCCCGATCGCAAAGGAAAGGTTGAAGGAAATTAAGATGAAGTTTAACTATTTTAGTTCACTAATGACTTTTTTAGGGAAAGGTTACTACCTGGGAATCGTTCCCTTCTCCATGACTTATGATCATCTCGGCAACTTGACAGTCCACACAAATATTGTAAACAAGGTAAGAATAACTTCTGATTAAATGCTTAAGATATGACATATTCATTACTTTTTGTATGAAATAAAACATCACCGATTAGATTGCATCATTAACATTCATGATTATCAATATTGGCTTTCGCTGCTTTGAATGTTGGGAAGCACACACTGACAACTGGCATCATCGGAGTCCTCCCGTTTTCTATTTCACCGCTACCTCAACGTTTTCTTTCATTCCATCTTTTGGTACAGTTGTCTATAGCAAAAGCATGCCTTCTACTCCCTTTTCAAATTCATCGAAAAATGTCATAACTTGCCAAGGCCACCAAATTATTTTAAATCCTAGAGCTCCAAACTTTCTTTAACTGTTTTGGACCTTCATAATGATTCCCAGCTTGATAACGGTCTGGAATGGCATTGGTCTACATTCTACAGCAACAACATGGACTACAAAGACATGGTTTAGCTTCTTCATTATAACTGGTAAACGATGGCTCTCCTTTAAAACTATAACGGTGCTACAGTCGGAAAGCTTAGCATCCTCCCCTTGGTCAGCATTTGATATATGCGTTAATTGGTTCATTTACGATTTTCTCAATATACATCAGACATGCCGTTGGATACCTTGAAGAAATACATTGTTTCCTTTACAATTTTCTTGACGTGGTTCTGCGCATTAGGATTCTCCAGGCAGCGGCAGGTTGAGGAGAGAAACCAACGATTACAAGTCACAATGGAGCCACCTTAAAAGGTCATATCTGGCTGTGAAAGAAACCGTTCATTATGTCAATGAGGCAATTTGGCCAACTGTGTTTGCACATATGGTTATTAGTTTAT
>JAQGAH010000667.1:0-28902 GCA_034696885.1 Lepidocyrtus paradoxus | reverse complement strand
CATGCACAATGGTCACACTTCTCCCAATGATGGGATTTCCATCATGAGTTTCAAACATTTTTAGAAACTGTTCAGTCCTTTCTCCCGTAGCAAACGAATATTTATCAACGAAGAGGGAACTAGTTTCTGCGAATCCATCAATGGACTTGCACCAGCCCTTACATATGAGACGGCAGTTGAAAATTCCCTTGAAGTTGAGGACTGGCTCAAATTCCTCTTCTGGTTCGACACCATCATCACCACCTACTTGTCTAATTTCCATATCTATAAGATATTCAGATATTATCGGAAGAATCAGATCAAACCGGAAAACATTCTTTTTCCACATCAAAAGGTACTGGAATGCGATGCAAGCTTCACTGCAGGCCTTGAGGTCTTCGGGGTTCTTCACCCTGTCCAACACCTCTCTCCAACACTGTAACAATAGAAATTAGATATTATCACAATAAACCTCAAAGCGAGTGAGAATTTAAATAGGAAGTATCTTAAAAATTATTTTTATCATGCAACTTTACATCTAACGTTAAAAGATCTAGAGCATCCATCCCGTTGAAAATGCGTCTTTTGTGCTCTTGCTTTACAAGTAGCTTGATAAATCAACAATTTCCGGGACAAAGATATTGGTTGACGATATAGAATATGACCTCACTAGATGCGTATGGTAAAATGTGATGTGGTTATGATAAGGCCAGCTTTCCGATGGCGAATAGGACTTTAGAATTCAACATTTCACATAAACGAGAACAGCAAATAGCAAAAAATTGTTTTTGACAAATATTGCATTTCAATAAAAAGCAACATTGTATTGGCAACGCATGCATGAATATGAGTGAGTAATAAGCGTCAAATTCAAGAAAATGCATACGAATTACGAAATGTTTTTGATTATTGATTCGCAATAATTGCCCATGAAGGCGAATGCAACTACTGTTTAAAACAAAAACTGACTTAGCTTTTAAAAAATACGACTGAAGCTGAAAGCAAATATTTGAAAATGAATTTTAAACATTTAGAAGAGCAAAAATGATTTTTTGATATAATTAGCGTTGGAGAAGTTATAACATAGGACTTGGCACTGGAGAAATTTTTAATATGGGACTTAGCCTTAAAGAAAATTTTTAACATGGGACTTAGCATTGGAGCGATTTTTAACATTGGACTTAGCATAGGGAAATAGTCCCATGCTAAGTTCAATGTATAATCTTATGTCAAAATCCAATGCCCAATCCAATGTCAAAGTCCCATGTTAAAAACCCTTGCTAAGTCCCATATATGGTCCCAAGTCCTATGCTAAGTCCAAATTCTAAAATTCCATGCTAAGTCCCAATGCTAAGTCCAATGTATAGCATACGCAAATTTTACATGGGACTTAGCATTGCGCTATGCCAAGTCCCATATTAATAAGGGACAAACTTCGATTTGAGACATTTTTGGAAATGATTATGCATTATGGGAATTAGCATGCGTGCATCTTTTAATATAGGAATTAGTATGAGCAATTATTTTAACATGGGAATTAGCATAGGGAAATTTAGTCTAATGCTAATTCCCATGTTAATAGGAGGAAAAGATCGATTTTGGACATTTTCAGAAATGATTACGTATTATGTAGTTAATGAAATGCACACAACTTTTTAAAGTGTTTACTGAACTTCAAGGCATTGTTTGTAAGACTCAAAAACTTTTAGATGCTTCGATGATGCTTTTACCAGATTTTTTTTTTTAAACTAGACTATTTTACATATTTTTGTTCAACACTGTTTGAAGTACATGTATCAATAAAGTCATTTACTTAATTATTTGTTGGCATTCCATTTGCTAAAAGGTATATTAGGCATGAGTTGTCTTTTGATTGAATAGTTCATTATAAATTGCTCTTCACAGCTCAGTACATACCAAATAATTTTAACAAACATACTGTAAATATAAATAGTAGCTTAGCTGATAAAATAATGTCCAATATATTTGGGTGATCATCAGAAGTATTAACAAAAAGACAAAGCAAGTACAATTACATACTTAATACGTAATAACTCTTTACTTTTCTAAAACCGATTGGCTTATTGGCTTTAGCTACAGGTCTCGGCAATTCGGCATTTACTCCGCACCTAACGTGTTTTCTCCTTAACACTTTTTTCATAAGTACCTATGCATGTCCAATGAGCAATGATAATTGTTTCAATCGCTTAGATTCAAGGCACGACATTTTATCATTTGTGCGAGTACAGATAGCTCAGAAGTACGATAGTTCCATCCCAATTACCAATGATATTCTCGTTATCGTTTCTCTGTTTGATTAAGAATTATACTTAGGGATGAACCATGCGATGGGTCTTTCATTCCATATTTCAAAACACGCATGTTACGCAGCTCCTGCATATTTTATTGGAATTTAAATTGTTTAACAGCCATTATAAACAGGATTCACACTTAGGATTTCTATAATAAAAAAGGCAATTAGAAAATTAACAGGCCAACTTAACCCAATTAGATGTTAATGAATGATTTATATGATGATGTGCTAATTAAAGGCAATGTCTATTTAACAACAATTTGCCAACGGCATAATAAATATGATTAAAAATTCATCCTACTGTTTACACATTGTCCAATAAAATTGATTGAATGCGTTCGACCTCTCGCTTTGAATAGGTGGTGGAGGACCTGACTTATAAATACCCAACAACACCTTATCATGATTTAGTCATGGCGTCAAACGCATTACGTCAGTATTCATAAAAATTTAAGATGCACACAATGTTATAAAAACAATATGGATGACTGCGAGCAAAGCTTATCATCACTCTGTGTGCGCATATTTTCATTTCAGTGCAATTCAGCAATTTATATAATCAGCTACATTATCAGTTTTATAGGTACTACGTCTATCTAGTTATTATAGTCATAATTTAATGCATTTAAAGCGCCCAATAAAACTAAAAACTAGAAATCTGCAACCCTTTTTCATTCTCAGTTCCTGGAAAAAGCTGCTTCGTATACTTACAGTCGATGCAGCATCATCGTGAACTGTGCTTAAAACTTTCTATGTGAATTCCAATTGAATGCATATAACGCGAGTCTTGTAGTAAACCATTTCAAGCATTCACACAAAAATAGGCAATATTTTGGGATTCGTATTTCTCCCGTGGCATAAAATATGATGGAAACTACACAGAACTACATATATCCCATGTCATGACTTGTCATCCAGAAACAAACCTCACAGTGAGAGTCAAAAAAAGATTAATTTCCCCTCGCAGACTTACATATAAAACTTTTTAGACAACATTATTTTCAAATAAAAACACAAGTTCACAAGTCAACTCCTCCGGGTAATTCCTCACTTTTCGGAGACGAAACGAACGACTGCTCAGCTCGAAACGACATTAAGAATAGGATAATAAGTGCAGCTGTCCCATAATCACGTCAATAAGTCCCCAATTTATGCTCATCGTATAAAACGCTCACTTCCCTTGGCTGTTTCGGAGAAAATAAATTTTACACTATACGTTCGACTATAAGTAGCTCTCTACTTGTTCGTCTGACTTGAACAAGTTTTCTATTTTCCTGACTATGATCTGTTTATAGCCTCCTATTTCCCAATTTTACATCCATAGTCATCCTTCCTCGCAAACATATAGCAGCGCTGTGTTAGGAGCTTTAGCTACATTGTCAACTTCTGCCCCTCAGCAAAAAGAGACGTCAAAAAAAAGACATGTGGAAGCGGATGTGAGTACAGAATTTTAGGCATATTTTATTCCATTCAACAGTTGAAAGTGAAAATGGGGGAACATATGCAGGGAAAGGCGGATATTCTCTCCCAGATTACTTCTTCATACCCCATTTTTCCAACATTTTGGGTCTAATGGAGTAAAGTGAGTTTTGAACAAGCACTTACATTCATAGTCTCAGCTCATTCAGGGAGTAAGAACACTCAACGCGGAGAAAGTACCATATTGCCCATAATTCTCCAACTAGTCATATAACTAGTTGGAGATTTTCTCCAGTGCGAACAACGTCTAACTTTATTTAGGCAGTAGCTCGTTTGTTTCGAGATTATTATTGCTATTACGATTTCATACCCCAAGTTCCCTCTGTCTTGCCTTCACCTTCCTCCCTTTTCACGAATGGAAGTAATGAGAAAGCCCAGAAGTTACGGTGACGCGTTTTCTCTAGCTGTGTGTATTTATTTTTGTAAGATTGGAGGTCATTTGCTTGTACTTTATGCAACCAAAGTTGTCAACTTTCACTACAGCTATAGTGCTTTCATTTCCTAGTTGGGGCTAGGGAAATGTGTATAAGCAGCATTCTCCATCCTCTTTATGAGTCTTTTACGTGCAATGATGACTGTACCGTATATTAATGGTATTTTTTTGGTAAGCTGAATAAGCAGTATCGTAGATTATGTAAATCACAGAAGGAATGAAAATGAGCAAATCTCGTGCTGAATTAGTAGGAAAAATAGAACTACTTATACGTATGCTAGTGGAGTCTAGGAATTTTGCTGGAAACCTGATACATTTTTCTGTGTTTGGTTGGACTCGGCTTGTATGTGTATTTTTTGGCTTGCATTTCGTGGCATATATCAGATCACTTGAAAGTAAATCCAGTTAATTAAAAATTTACTTTTCGCATTCTTCCAATTAACTAAATTGGTTGACATTGCCCCCCATGCGAAATGATAAACGCTATCATGTTGATTCAACGTTGATAAATAGGATAATCTTTAGAAACGCTTGTACTATATGCTGCCCACTCAGCTATACAAACAGCGCTATTTTTCACATCCCAAATCCAATCCATTCTCTATACAGGATAGAAACTCCGTGTGTCTTACCTCACCCCATATAAGTAATCGCATACTAAAAAAAATGTGGACCATTAGCCAAGAAAATATCAACCAAAGGGCAGCAGGGCATATAACTCTGATGTAAATAAATATATGAATTAATTCAACCTTTAGACTACATAGCGAGAGCATGGGTGATCGCTCCGTGTGCGAGGAAACAGTTTGAAAATTTATGCGTGCCAAGTTATTCCCTTGCGTCGTGGTTGGAGTAGCACATTATATTGTTACTTGAGACTAGTCCTCCTGTTTCCTTCATTTCATCACACTTCACTTTATGATGACGACGATTTCTTTGCAATGACGGCTAATAGAGCATAATGTTTAAGTACATGTAAAAAATGGTCTAGTTGATTATTTTCTGTTTCAACTCTCGATCCTCGTCAGTGCAAAAAAAAAACCAAGGCATACATACCAATAATCTGGTGAAGAGAATCTTTTTCTTCTATGAGATTCTCTTAGTCTCATTGAAGCTTTTTTTTAAATATAACTTGACATGCAAAAGAGTATCAGTCAGCTCCAGTAAACGGAAACTGTATGGCATTTTCCTATAATATTCCAAAACAAAAATATATCCGCAACGTCTACACCTACAGCAGAGAATAAATATTGCTGAAGCAAAGCAACTAAAAACTTCTTTCTGCTAGTTTCACATCCATACTAATAATCATAGACTAGGAAAAAAGCAATTTTACTAAAGGGAGTCAAGACGGACTAGCAGCCACGATACGATGATGACGATCACACGGTATCAGAGCAACGTGCTATTGTGCCTACGAGACCCCACTCTGCTCTCCATTTACATCCATGAGCAAAACGCAGCGGTCCGTGGTTCAGCGTTTAAAACATGCTCCAACCAATACAATATACAATGAGCGTAGAGCCAAGAGGAGTGACTGCTGTGGAGATGCATTACAGCTTGAGCACTTTTCCATAGTGAAAGATCCTTATGTCAGTGCAGATTCGGATTGCAAGGAAGTAAGCAGCGCTGTTGCGAGCGTCTTCTCAGCCAGCTGAAGGAAAGTGAATGTAAAAGAGTGTGACTTTGTGTGAGCTGAGTGAGGAAGAGTTCTAAGCTGGCGAGAGGAGAATCTTTTGAGAAAAAAAAACTGATTGTGAACTCTGTGCTCTTTTAATTGATACGACATATGTACATATTATTATGTACATATAGGTATACTCATATACATAATCTGATATACCTGCGGAAGCAATTTCGGACGAGAAACTTGTATGGAAATGGCAAATTTGCCTACCTGCATGTTTCAACTTTTGATATTCCAAGAGATTGTATAAATCTGAGAGTACGTCAATCGTTCCAACGCACTTGTTCAAAATAAGAAGTGGATCGAAAGTGGCGGAACTCTACAAGCAAGCAGTGAATTTAAGTATGAGCATTTTCCATGTTCTCATGAAAAAATTTTTAATATATTTTGTACTGGTTAATATAATTGGATTGAAATGTAATACTAGCAAGGAATTGTCTCAACTTTTACCATTTCCTTCTTTCCGTTGTTATAAAAAAATATGTTGATAGGAAGTTACGTATTGTGCTGGTCTCTTCACCACATCACTTTCTTATCTTAAGGGCGTATCTATCTTTTTTCAAGCGTTTACCATTCCTATACCTACCTGATATATGGCGGCACAAGGTAGTCCTTAAGCTCATGAGAATGGTACTTCTACCCAATAGGGTGTCTTGGACGCATATACTTTCACTTACCTATCTACATGTGCGTCTTCTTCCAATTCGATATTGAAATCACAAAAATTCGCTCACGTCAATCAGCGGTATTGAAGAACAATCTCTACAAAAGAATCAAGTTAAGCATAAAAAGGTAAAAGAAAGGATAAGGGCGATGCTCTTGTCTGACTGACTACAATCAGCTTTCTCTTGGAGAAAGCATTGTCTGTGAGAAAACTATTTCATCTTCTTCCCTTCCAAGGAGAGTGGAGTGGCTGTTTTCCATAATGTACAAATTTTTTACGGCTATCCCATACATATGCATGCTGAAGGGTATTTTACGTATTTTCAATATCCACCTTGCGAGCTCAAGTCACATAACAAGCCATCATGCAATAAAAGTGAGTATATCTCCGACTGTCGAATTTCTTTGTAATTTTTGGGGAAGGTTCAACTTAACCTCATGCCTCAGCGTCATGGTGAAGTACACAATATTTGACATTTACACAGGGAAACCGTGTATGAAGCGGAGAACATTTTTCTGTAAACATCATACGTAATTTTTTCATCACAGCGCTACCAAGCATCCCAATATGAAAATAATTGAAAGTTATCCGAGATAAAAGACGTATGTAAATAGTTACTCGATGAAAGGGGAGAACTTCCAGTTAAAAAGAGATTGTGGGTGGGTGGGCATATCATCATCGCAGATCAAAGTCTTCAAAATTTGTGTACTACCGAGAGAATAGCCTAATAGGCCCTTCTCTTCATTTTAATGAAATAGCTAGAAATGCAAAGGAAACCGTGAACACTGTAATAAAACTCACGTGTAGGTATAGCTGGTTGCAAACTGTTAGAGAAACCAAAGTATGCTTACCTAGGCAGCATAAGTGAAGGCTAATTGAGCGGATCCACACACATGAGAGCAAGTATTGTTTTCCACTTTCACTTCATTGTTGACTATATTCTGGGAATTGAAGTAAGTCTGAGGTTTTTCTCTTGAGCAAACTACTAGTTTTTGTCTTGACTCCCTTCATATGCATATCAAGTTGCTAGGAAAGTATCTATATCATAATATGATATCCATATGCGTGTGTGGCTTCTAAACTTGAAATCAGAACCAGCATATCACAATCTTTACAAGTTTTTCTCACCCTTTTTGGGAAAGACAAGTTGTTATGTCCGGTATAGAGTGGGATGTACGTCAAAATGACACTTGTTACGCATCTTCCCCCTATTCCATATCCGCTATTATATTCACCCACGTACCATTTCCCAAGGTATCGTACAAGGATGAACTTTTTATGTCGGCAACCGAGCCGCATGCAGCTTATAGCGTGCAACTTGGAAGTGGATAGGGAAAATGAAAATACTCAAGTGTATTCTATACACCGTTTTTGATTATATAGCATCGTTAGTAAAAAGAGCAGAGGCTTCGCTCAAGTGGAAGATTCGCGGTAAATCACTCACAACCAGCTTGTCAGTTATTAGCCCCTGCCCCCCATTTCGTAGAGATGACGGATGGATATTTTTTGGTAGTTTAAAAAACAAGTTCAATATAGTTTAAGCTTATATATCATCATTTTATTAGCTACCTACATTGAAATCAGAATGACAATGAAAAATATGTCAGACCCTAACTAACACACTAATCTAATTACATCCTGATCTTCCGCATAAAGGGAAAGGGGATTTATGATGGCATAAGCGAATTAGGAATGTACAAATCTCTGTTTATTTTATGATTTATTTGCATCGTAACAGAACAATGTTGAGCAAATCGCTATTAATTATTCAGGGTCATAAATAAAACTTTACGACTCCACCATTATCCCTTGGTTAAATACCCACAATTGTTCGCAAACAAAACAGGCATTAGCCAGAAAGAACTGTGCTACACTGTATGCCTATGTACGGCAGTCATTGTCCTTGTTCCCCACTGCAGATGCATGACCAAACAGAAAGTATATTCTGCGAAAAGTAGGAAATTGTAACTACATTAAACCAACTTGTAGTGCTTGCATGATATGATGAATCAATCAACTGTACACACAATATACGTGAAAGTCGTCACCGATACAGGGATTTTATATCCCTTTCACCCCAGATTATATTTTGTCGGTCATACAATTCTCCTTAGTGCCTATACAGCCTTAGAAAGCAGAGACCCAGACCATCTAGTACATTTCTTTGTGAGCAAAGACCAAACGGAGAGGAAAGCACATCCACAGCCATGGACATTCACACTTCTCTCCAAAAGCCATTGTACGTTGGAAAGAAAGATCTACAAAGTAGAGCCAAGTAAATAACTATGTAGAATCAAGTACAATGCTGATAAAAAAAACTACTTCTAACAAGAAATTGGTACGCTTATGTGTTACCCACTTTTTACCTACCGCTCTGAGGCTTCTGCATGGGAAAATGTGAATGCACTTACCACTCCACCACATACTTGCTCTCTGCTATGATCAGTATCATAATATCCTAAAAGATATCCAACGTGATGAATGCTGATATGGCTTTTGTAATGCTATCCCAAGGAAAAAAACACACCAACATGGAATATCTGCACATGCCTACAGAACAACAACAACAACACACGAAGATCCCATTCCCATTTAAGAACCCAAACGTCTCATAACGGCCTGTCCTTAGTGTTGGAAAATTATACTGGCAATATTGGCAAGTTGACGTCGTCAAAAGAAAGGAAGAATCCCATCCTCATCATCATCATCCCCACCATCCCATCTTCCTTCCTAGTCATCACCATTACCTACAGACACTGTTTTATCTAATTTGAACAACTCCACGTATAACTTTATCAGAGATCTATCTCCATTATTATTATTATGGGGAATAAAAGATTTTTTTTCTCTTCCCATTCACACGTCTCCCCAAACGTATGTTCATAAGTTAGATGGTGATCATTACATGACCTAAATATATATATACGTGATCATGATCCAATATAGTCATTGTGGGGAAAAAAGATACGGGGGCACCAGTTTCCTCAGAAGGAGGAAGCGAGAGAGTGAAAAAAAGTCAAGTGAAACTCAAGCAAAATGATCAAGTGAAATGAAACCGGAGAAGTGAGAGCAAAAGGAAGTTAGGGAGTGAGCGAGGTATTCAAGGAAAGGGAGCAACCAACCCAGCGACGAATACATTACTGAAAATATATAAGAGCTGCAGTCCCATATTACTCCAATATAAGCTGAGCGTGTAAACAGCGAGAATGAATATGGAAGTGGAAGTTATATATAAAAAAAATGGTAAAGCACATGTAGGGAAAAATGAAGTAAATCGGTTTCTACTTTCTACATCTCCGTAAACAACAGTCGCAGCCACACACATACAAGCAGAAAAGTGTGTGAAAGATTGGTGAAAAGGAGGAAAATGAGAGAGTTTCTTTGGAGAATAAGCAGTGCAATATGGGATGTAGCAATATAGTAGTTTGGTGAGTTGAATGTGTTGGAGTTGTAGACAGCGTTGTAGTATTTACGCTGCGTTAGGAAATTACACCGACAACAGGAGCATCATCATGTCAGCGTGATCCTAATAATAACTGGATGGATATTATTTGAATGTGGGGAATATAAAGGTTTAAGGAAGCAGAGAATGTTATGCAGTTCCGGTTATGTTCATGTAATGTGTATGGCACTATAACACAATAGCTTCAAAACAAACAACGCAGTGTAAGCTAAACTGCATGGCTTCAATTTGCTGCCTAAATGTGTTGATGATATAAGTCTGACGTAGTATTGGCCTTTTCATGAACGATTCAGTTATCAAATACTATAATCTTGTAATATATTTTTTCTGTTGGGATTATAAATGTGACAAGGAAAAGGAGTTTAGGAGAAGATTCAGGATGGATTTTTGATCAGGACAGGGTCTTGGGAAACAGACAAGTCGATTTGCATAAATACAGGGTAGGAAAATAAGTTATGTCGAACAGTTCATTACATTACAGGCCACAACATTTATTAACTCGCTAAATCAACACTGTTAATTCAAAATGTCTGATCCGTCTGTCTGTCCTAGCTTGACATGGCTTTGTTCTGGAAATGGGGCAAAAACCGTATCCTCAAAATTTTGTTTAGATCGCTTTAATCACTTTCTTGGAGGGAAAGCAAAACCATTTTTACTGCATTTTTAAGGCCCATTATATTTTATTGTTTGTTTCATTTTCTAAAATTAAACTGCAAGTTTTCTATCCGCTCTTACTAGCGTTTATTTTTCTCGAGTTGAATTTTATTTTGGCAGATAATGAGTGATTTACACATTATAGTCTGTGACACTAACAAGTAGTCAAGTTCGTGCAGATTGCTTTACTAACCTTTTTTTTTGCCGTTCGCCTACGGAGTAAAATGAGTGTCCAAAGAAAAAGTGGATTTGTAACACAGCTTTCTTAAGATAGCCAAACTTTACTCCAATCACTGCGTTTGAAATGTAAATTGATGCAATACAACCAATGCAATCATGCAATTCAATTCACAGTAATCATGATAATGCTATTGACGTACAAGTTGATATATGTACCTCTGAAAACGAACCAATTTGTTCAAACGAGTACGAATTTATTTACGAGAACATGATAGAATGATACTGACTAAATTTATGCAAACTCACCCAATCAAATCTCCACAAACACATGGTTTGTCAATTCAGGAGAAAATGAGCTGACCCTTTTCGAAACCCAAGTGCATTTAAGAGCCACAAAGCGGATAAAAGATTTCTAAGTAATTGATCCCTCATGGAGTTATTATCTGAGACCAAAAATGTCACCGGAAATTCTGTAAGCTATGTTAGCAGACACGAGGATCACATTTGAGGTAACTTGTTATCTATAGGAATTTTATTCAAGTGAAAGTGCTCATGCAATTTCACCAACTCTATGCTGTAATTTCCTTTCCAAAATCATTGCAAATCACATTTGAGTGAGATAAACTTGTCATGCATAGAATATAAAGATATAATTGATGATCAATTTGTACGAGTGGCAAGTGACAGGGTGAATGCGGATACCATACATATTCATTAAGATTAATCATTACCATTATGTTTCACATGATTACAGATTGATCCACAATGATGATACGTTAGCCAGAGATGAAAGCGTGAGAAACAATAAGTGTACAAGGAGAAATTCGATTACATACATATATTTAGAGATTATAGGCATGTGTTTAGGGCGGTAGTTGAAGAAATCACATTAGAGTGTCTTCTGCAAAGCTGCTTTCTCCTTTAGTTTCGACTTTCTTGTCCTTACTGGAATGATACGTATTAAGTTAAAATATACGTAGGTATACTTGTTTCATATCTCCGTTTTCTGAAACCAAGCGTCCCTGGCTTGCCAGTCTCAAGAGAAGAGGAAACTAAGGAAATAGGGGAAGGCTAGAGAACTTCCGTTTCTCGTACATTAATCAACTCCCTACGGACATGCCCATGCACATATCAACAGGCTGGTTGAAGCGATATCTCTGGCTTGTCGTGTGCTCTGAGACCTTAAGGGAAATAAACTATATTATATTACATAGTTCTAAATATACGCGTGCTTATTATTAAAATAGTGGAATAAAAAAGGAAACATAAATATATAGGAGTAGGAGAAATAATAGCATTGAATGCGTCAATGCGTTAAAAACTCACTTCCCACCAATTTCCCATTAGATCATACAGCCGGTTGGCAAGCCGGATTATTAAATTATTATGGCTCTTGAGTAATAAAATTCCTTGAGAAGTTATTTTAGACACGCACAGTAAAAGTTGTTGACTTAACCAAATAATGACGCTCATCTTGTCTGTTCGTTTGTTCCCAATGCTGTATCCACCCACCACCCTACTTCGTTATGACATAACCAAAACACCTTGAAATGTAAATTGTTCATTCCATCGCGTGGAATGACCAATTAGCAGACGTAACATGTAGCAAATCACATGAAGGGCAATGTATGATTAATACTGTAATGATTTTTGTCTTTTAATTACAGAACCATTTTATCCTCCCAACTTTCACCATGTTCTAGTAACCAGAATCGTGAACAAAAACGGAGTCGAGGAGGGTGAAAAGTTCTATTCTTAAAAGTGTTTAGCAATCCCCAACCTCAAAAAAAAATGACAGCCCTACCATATTTTTTGATTTGTGATCTAATCAACAGAATACCCATGCATTTGAAATGGGTCGCACATCATATCATTCCCTGCCACAATCGAATTCATAACATATTGCTCACGATACGATAACTTGACACGACATATTACGGCCACCTTTATGGGATCAGGTACCAAAGGCAATGGA
Source organism: Lepidocyrtus paradoxus (assembly GCA_034696885.1). NCBI lineage: Eukaryota > Metazoa > Arthropoda > Collembola > Entomobryomorpha > Entomobryidae > Lepidocyrtus > Lepidocyrtus paradoxus. Next base: position 16,074 of record JAQGAH010000667.1, on the reverse strand, counting down.
TGGGGATGATGATGGAAGCAGTTATTTGGCCCCGAACCACTCAATTTTATCTTACAAGATACAGACAGAAGATGCTGCGTCGTGCTGTCATAAACGACGAGTGTAATAACTTGTTTCCGTGTAAATGTGTGAAGTAAAAGGAAGTCAGAAACTAGACATTACTTATACTCTACATCATATCGTGTAGCTCTTTGTTATCAACCTCATCCCTATCACCATCACAGATCACTTTGCTGGCTTGGGCTGAAGCTATGCAAAGGTTATGAATTTTCTCTGGGAGTCTGTGTGTGCGTCATTAAAGGAAATATGAAACTCCTCTGCCGTTCCGCAAAACTCTATGTTTCATCTTTACCCTCTTTATAGCAGGTTTTGTGCTCTCTGAAAAAATAAATAGCAGGCTCCTATGGATTTTTCACTGCTATTGCTATTGATATCAGAGAGCTATTTCAGTTCCTATGCTGTAGAGCTATCAGCTCTGTGCGCCAGTATCAAAATCTGTTTCTGATCAGATCACTTTTGATTATCTACGTAGATACTTATATTCCAATCAAATATGTGTATGCTTCCAAGCCTCGCACATCCAATTTCCCTTTCGTCTTACGCGAGACGACTTCACGTTGGTAGACTAACGTAAAAGTTTATTTTGCAAGTTTATCGTGAGCGTAACATGATCAGATACAAGATACAAGTGAAAGTTACTTATAAACAAGAACAAAGTGCTAATATGAATGCTACAGATGTAAAGGGAATGGGAGGTAAAAGAGGAAAATCATGTAAAAATGAGCAGCTGTGATGGTTTTCCCTATTTTTCAGTACTTTTCCCAAAATATTACCCGGAATAATTGGAGGTCATTGGAACGCCAGACATTATCATAGTATAGGTTGGGAGGGAACCAAGACTAAAGATGAACTAGCAAAGCTGTATAATGGAACGTACGCACGGAATGGCGAGAACGAACTTGCATGTGAGGAAGGAATACGGGTAAAAAGGATATAGCGGAAGGAGCTAGTTAAATGGGAAGGTTCAATGCTGCAGATTTTGGACGGATGTATGAAATACGTTATAATGAGAAAGGTTATGTACTATTTACTCTCAATCTCTTTACAACTAAATCTCCAGATAGAGAGAGAACTCATGTGAAAGTGTTAGTCACTTCCAGATTCCATTAAAATTCATCGCGGGTGTTTGTTTGCTAAAGGTTGTTGCAGATTAGGTGTGCAAAGTGAAAGTTTGAAAGGTTTTCTAAAGAGTTGCGATTCATCAGAAAATAAATTTAGCCGCTTTTATCCTATATCTGAATTTGATTGGAGAGTGGAACGTTAATTCCCTCAACATATAAAGATATTATTTGACTTTTCTGAAGACAAATCGACAATAATTATTGTACTGTTTACGCTTTTATGATAGGGATACAGTTTTAGTTTTTGTAGAAGGGCTAAACCAGGCGTATTAGCAAGATTAGGCTGGGATTAAAATGAACTGAAAGGATAAACATCTTTCTGATTATAAAAGCTGAACATCTCCTCAAACAATTGTGGAGGAATCAAATATCCCAACTTGAACAATGAGAAGCGAGAAAGGAGCAGCAGTCAATAAGTAAAACCGTACTCCTCCTTGTTCATAAGTATTCAATGAGGATGTTTCTCTTCAATTTCACTCTCTCCAAATATGTTGTAGCTGTAATACGAAGAACAGTTAATATTTAATGCATCATTTCCCTCTGTCAGTGGTAATGGTTAATGATAGACCTGATCGGATGGGAAGAGGTTAAGTGGCAGGTGTGTTCAAAGCCAACTCACATTATGTATTATTGAGTGGGAGAAATTGGAGGAGAAAGTCAATCCATATCAAGTGACAAAAGTGGCTGGTTTGATTAGAAGCGTGTTTAAAAGGTTGTCTAGCTGAACCTACATTAGTTGGACTATATCTCCCCAACCAACGGCAACCAACCATAAGGGGAGTGACATCTATAAAGATATATATATTTTTGACAGCTGCTGTTTGACGTGAAACGGGAGTTTTTCTCTCGATTTTTCCTCCCCCTGCTGGAAAATGTTGTCCGTATGGTACAAAACCAGGTATTGGTTACACTGGTTATTTTTATTGTCATTACTAACGATCATTTTATTGTTGGAGCACGCAAGCTGATGTGACAAGCACGCTACGTGAGCGATAAAAAAACGAGAAGGCAATAGTGTGTGCTGTAGTAAGTCATCTAAAGAAAGGAGACCAAGATACATACTATGGCCTGTGCATTGTCTCCAGAAGGCTTTTCGGAAGAGGATGACAACAATGATGATAGTCAGACGATACACAGTAGTAGTGATGTTGGGGAGACAGGATCCGTTATCGGAGTGCCAGCTCCCACCGTTGGTGCTGCAGCCCCTTCCAGCACTGCTCCAGCTTCCGCTAATGCTTTCCCTCAAGGATTTCCGGAAATCAAGACCAAGAGCATGGAGCGTACTCTCATTCCGCTTGTTCAACAGGTTAGTTTCGGCATCCTTTTCCTTTAAATTTATCACCAATGCAATATAGCATAGTGTGAGAGAAGACCTACTACATTCATATAAACCTAACACTATATAGGAGTCTACAGAGAAGCCAGTCATGTAAGGTGGCTGAAAACTCGCGCGTGCTTTTATTTAAGGGCTGGCGGCTGTTTGTACGAAACTTGCGTCATATTTCTCATTGCTCCTGTTGGTGATGAGAGACCAGAGCCCAGCATCCCTTACAAAGTTTACCATTTGCAGAAAGAGGGAAAGTGGAATAAAATGTTATATATTTTGCTGGTATAATCCGACCATTCAACGCTCTATTTACTTTCATGTGCGAACACCGTCTGTAATAGCAAGGGACCTATCGATTATTACAATTTGGAGAAGCCGGGAAAGATGCAATGCTCCAAGTCCAGGCCTCGTAACAAGCGCACTGTTTATTACTCTGTGCTTTCTCCAGAAGGCAATACGCTCGATGTAAACAATGCATGTAAGGGGTATATACATATTTGGATTCAATGAATACGAAAATCTTATGTCAGCGTAGAGCACTCGGCTCTCGCTCCACTATCTCATGCATTATTCAACTTTTCTACAGGATACCATATTGCCCAGCTTTATTACTCACCTAGTTGGTCGTATTACTGATTATGATTATGGAAGCTTCTGGTGGCATTGGCCGCTGCTTTTTTTGTGATGACTCTTCCAATGCTAGACTTTTCTTTATAAAAACAGTATCATACACTTTCTTCACGACCAAACTGGCAGTCTTTTTATGTACTCTTCCCAGTGTTGAATGCTCATCCGACTTTTCTTTACTTTCGAGCTATTTTAGCCGCTTTCACCATAGTCACTTTGAAATGGATGGGGAAAGGACGTAGGGAAGGCGATGGGGGAATCATTAATTTAAATGCAATCATTACTCTTATTCTCACGTGGAAAAATTATCATTCCACAAAAAAAAGAGAACTCTCAGAGTTTCACTTTCTCTCCAATCATCAATTATCGTTTATTGACACGCTAGTCTTAATCTTATTGGGACTATTCGGATTTAATAAACTGTTGAAAAATATAGTTTTTTAACAATTCAAATTGTTATTGAATGGCTCCTACAAAAAGTTGTCACTGCACTTGAATCAGGAATCAATATTGGAACGGTCCAGAGCTACCTTTTAATCTAATTAATGCCATCCAAATCGTTTGCTAAATAGATGTATGACTATGAAGGTGCTACAAAAATTGCTACCTTTATCTAATGTAATTATACCGTATAGGAGGTTTGCTGCCTCGTACGATTTTCGATATGGCTGCAGCAAACTTCCTGTCTAATATTTTTCCCTGTCAGGAAATGTGAACTTACATGTACTCACTTACCTTCAATAGACTGTGGACAATATATTTTTAACAATTGAAATTAGTATGAAATTGGAATGACTGATACAAAAAATTATCGAAAACCTATAAAATAATAGCATTAATTAAGTATGATACCCAAATAGTTTGCGAAATGAATGTATGATTACGAAGGTGTTATAAAAGCTGCTATGTCCATCTTAATCGACTACACTACATAGGGAGGTTGTCATCTTATACGACTGTTCGATATGAGATGTCAACTTCCCTCTATATCTATTTTGTCTCTCTGTGAAGAAATGTCAACTTACATTTAAATATGCACCGTAAATGCGTGGATCCACTCTATCAACGTTCGTTCTGGTGTCGAAAATGGGATGCTATATAAGGATCCTAACAAAAGGATTCTAGCTCATTGAGTGCAAATAGAGTAATTTAGGAATAAAAAAACACCAAATTGTATGAGTAGAATTACGGTTTCCTGGAGCTAAAGTGGCGATGTTGATATACAATAAATATATGGTAGGATGCCTCCTCCTGACTTTCGGATTTTTTCCCTGCAAAAGTTTCTCCATTTACCAACGTATACTTGGAACTTAGGCATACACGCAAGTATTGAGGATGCGATGAGCATGAAATCTTATATTACCTATTCTGTCAAATAAAAAATCCATATATAAGTACACCAGTTTTTAAGCCCCGATGGAAGGTGCAGCACATAAAACCTGTCATTTCGTGTGGAGAAAGTGGCTGTGATCAATGGCTGCAGTATTAGCTAAGTATTTTGGTTCAGAGCCGTAAGCACAACAAATCTTTTTAGGATGAAGGAGAGCTACATAAATATGCTGCCATATGGTATGGGCCGCGACGTGGTTGAAACTATGCGTTTTTTAGAGTAAAGCCTTTGGTTTTGGTTTAACCCAAAAAAAATAATTCATTCCATTCGCGTGCAAAGGTTGCAGCGAGGATAACGGGGAAATGGGAAGAGTATGTAAGGTTATTCCTCATTCATATCACTTTTTCAACCATTAAAAATGCTTCCACAAATCAGTTGAACTCTTTAACAGGGAAAAATACTTCCCCCATTTTTAACTAGTGTTTGCTTTTAAGGATAACAATGCGTATTGCATACATGTCTATTGTACTAATGGTTCAAACCAACCGAAAAAGCTTTGCCCCTGCCCGTTTTTAGCACTCAACTGGATAATATAATAGCGCCCATTTCTATTATCAATCCAGCCACTTTCAAATGACATAAGGTGCAGTGCAGTATTAATTTTTTTTCTGGATTTATGTATCCCCACCTGAGAGTCCGCTCAGTAACCGCGTCACTGCAAAACTGCACGCTTTCACTTCATAGCCATAATGCGTATGCGTGTAGACAAAGCCAATTTTTCTTCCCTGTAATAAATCGATAGCAGCCAGAAGAGATTTGAAACCTTTTAAGTTGATTCTTAAACAAACTTATCCTTAAATACCGGGGTTGTTGCAAGACAGATGGTGTACATTTTCGACAAGTGCCAGAGACCAGACCGGTGTTTTTGTTTGCGTGTGTGCACTTGTCTATGCACACCCTTCCATTTCAATCATTCTTCATTTTCCAAGGTAAAGATTACGAAAAGTTTGACAAATGCCAGACCATATAGTATAGCACCAGAGAAAGAGCAAGCCTCTTGAAACTATATTGGTCTTCATCTTTTCAAACGATCAAGTTTATTTTGGTTGTGGCTACCCGAGTAAAAAAGTCCTGTGAGATGTTTATGTCAAGATTGCGTAAGTGGAAGACATATGAAATGGGCATAAAAGCATCCACGTAAGAAAAGCTACTCACTTTTCTCCACGCAAGTTATTTTCCCATACACCCAAATGGTTATGGTTTAATGGATGGGATTATTGTCAACGTAAAATAAATATTTTATAGGGTGGAAAATCGCATTTATGACTAGCCATGGTTAGGAGCTCCGTTCATCTTCTTGCTTTTAAATAACCAGCAAAATATATTTCGTTACAATTTCCATATAAAATAAAATTGTTCAATGTCTTGCAGTTTTATGACTCCGCAATAATTGCAAGTTTTACTGTTCGGGCTGATGCTAAAAGTACGACCATTCTGCATGATAAATCAATATTAGACTGTGGTCAAAATAAATTTAAAGAATGCTGCGCCTTATTTTTCATTCAAGAAAACAAATCAATTTAACATTTTTTACTAACATAAATATCCCGTTTTGATTGAGGAATAGGGAGGTTGCGCAAACGACGTTATTTCATGCGTAACGCTATTTCAGGATTTGAATTCAAACTTTCAAAATAGCTCAAGAAATAGCGTTACGTATGAAATACCGTGATTTGTACAACCTCTCTAATATAATTCAATGTACAAGTCGAAGGAAAAACTCCTGAACAACGTGGCAGAAATGTGAATTTATGCGAGATAAACAACTACCCAAAACATAAATAACCTCGATAACAAGACAACTCTCGAGTTTTTAACGAACAATCGCCCTGATAAAGTCATTTCTATAAAACACAATGAAACATTTTTAAAACTACTTGTTTTACTCTAAAATATCATAAAACACGGGCTATATGTTGCAGAATGAGGTAATTCAGAAAGCTCCTAGCCTTTTCTGCATCAGCTTACCATTAGATCCTAAGAGCTCCAATAAACCAGGCACAAGGAGCTCAGCAGAGCTTCAAAGTAAATTGATTGTTTCGCTTATGGCAGCAGAAAAAAAAATCCAAAGCAACTTCCTAGCCCTATTTTTAAACTTTACATATTACGTCATTATAGGATTTAAACGTGTTTACACAAGCAACTGTCTACACAATTCTTCTAAAAACCACGCTGGATTACAGCTCACATGCATCACTACATTGCGTTGGGGTTTTTGTGTTTATGAACCTTTTTTGCTACGCTTTTATCTCAGCATTGGAAATGGAAAGTACTGACATGCTGTGAGAAGAATACTTTGTAGTTTCTCTGATTTAGAAAAAAAAATCAGATTACCAGCAAGCAGGTTGTGGTATTAAAGCTTCAACAGTACTTACTTACGATTGGGGGGAATCCTATTTTGTTTTAATTTTGCAATAGTCTGCATTCATTATAGATATTTTGAAAGAAAAACAAGCTGTTTGAAAGTATTCACATGCTCCTTAGCTAAAGTATTGAAGTTTTAGTTGTTTTCTCATTTTCTATGCTTTTAGCTCGTGACAATACAGTTTTCCCCTCAACCTATTCAAAAGGAAAGGCTTTCACTTTGTAAAACTAAATGAAACTATATCATAGCTACTTTTTTTATTTTGGCGAGCAGAATTTTTAATATTAATATACATCGGTATTGGTTGCATCGGCTTGATTAGAATGATGTATTGCGGTATATGTGTACCTACGCAAGCTATCGTTTACGTAAAGTGGTCGGGTTGGAAAAAAAGGATAGCGTCACAGGGAGGGCGAATCGTGACGATAGCACTCGTGCAATTGCGTAAAACGAATGAAAAATGAAGAAGCAGTAAAAATTAACCAAGCAAAACAATTTAGATCAGTATTTTCTTTCTGAGAGTTTGCCAACGAGTTTTTTCATCTCCGAGTTAGAGACTGATGACTTCATAGTTGACAATTTAAACGAAGGGCTCGGCTACCTGGCGTCAAGAAAATTCCTTAATGGCTCATGTACTTGAGATGACCGAATAAATGTGTTGTTTTTCATTTAATTCCTGAAGATCAAAAAGTTACTTTTCAATAGAAACAAGTCTTGGGGAGAAATGTACGTTGAAATGTTGTACATTCCTCGTTTTTCATGCTTTTAAGTTTAAGTGTCAAATCAATATACTTCTTTTCAAATTGCATTGTATTTAGTCTGCAATAAAACAAAATTTTTCCAAACTAACTTAATTAATTTAGCCATAATATTAATTAGCCACTGAAAAGTAGCATTAGTTGCAACCACATTTCGAAGATGTCGTTGTCCAGCCAGGATGTGACAATAGAAAGTATAGTGGTTTCCAATAATGCCCCGAAAGAAATAGTGTATATTTAATACCTTGATAACAATGCCATCCGTATCCTCCTCCACAGATGCATTTTTTCATCCCAACGTTGGTGGTCTGACACAGCACGACGATAATCCAACAAGTGCGTCCATATTACTAACATACATTGTGCATTTTTAAACATTAGTCTGAAAATAATTTTCATGCATTTGAGGAGACCTCAGTAATTTTGTGGTCCACTCCACTTGATCTAACTTTTACAGAAGCTCTTGATGGCTTGTTACATTACTACAAACAATGTATTACAAACATGGAGAAAATGTCATATCACAAGACTCAGGAGCAGCAAGGAGAAAATCGTAAATGTGTGATTTTACAGAAGTAACTTTGACATTTTCCTAAGCAGTGGAAGGTGGCTAGTTGGCTCCCCTATGAAGTACAGACATGAGCTATGAGCTATGTTTGAGCTATCAAGCTGTAAATGAGACAACCTAGTAAGTATTTAGCTACTTGAGATACACCTAATGGCCTTGGTCGAATCTATAAAAATCATTGTAACTCATATATCTATTTTACTATGTGCATGTCCTCAGATGAAAATGAAAGTGACGTCCTACAGCTGTCCACTTTTTGGACACTCTATACAAGCTGAGACTAGCTATATATCTGTATTTTAACTTTAACCGTCTTTTATTGGCACTTCATTTCTGATGCTTCTACCAACTTTGTTCGTGCATGTTTTAGCAATGAGTTCATACAGCAGACATTCGGATGAAAAGAACCGCAAAGGTTTCACTGTCATTACAGCACACCACTTTGTGACAGAAATGGAAGTAATATAATTTTTCCAAAAACAGCACATTCCACTTTGCGACTAAAGTGAGCAACGCGTGATACCAATGATGAGGTTTGACTTGTAAGTTGATGGATGGAAAGATCCTAGCGTAGCTTGATGCGTGATACTCTAACTTCATTACTCTTTGTCAAATACGAATATGAAATGATATGGTAAATGGAACGAAATTGGTGAGTTTAAGAATGCATAGTGCTTTAACTGTCTTTTACTAGTTCATCAGAGAACGTAATGCTTACTTACTGCTTGGAAGAAAATACGTTTAAAAACCCATCCAGTTTTCACGTGTGAAAGTCAAGTGACTTCAAAACAGAAAAATAAGAGAGGACGTAATATTTTTTAAATGGATTCATGCATTGTTTGATGTTTTTTAAGACTGCGGTTTATAAATTAGAGATGTTTTAAATGCACTTTACTGACAATGAGTAAATAGTCACACAATGAAATCCAGCATCGAGAATGGCTCTTCTGGTCTAGCATTACAATTCAAAGGAGCATGTCATTATATCAACTTCATTCCCTTTAACGACCAAAAGTTAAACCATCCATTCCCTCCAAGCATCCCTATTGTATAAATGTAGTTGAAAAATCCATTAGTTGTTACTCATTTCCCAGCGGGTGTTAAGCATCCAGCTGAATTACTGGAACATACGCTAAAGCATTAGCTTTTACGATTATGCGGTGATTTTGCCCTAAAAAACTGTATTGCAATTTACATACATGGATCATGGGCTTAGAATTGCTTAATTGTAGTTTTATCCGCAATTCTATTTTACGCACAAAGTTCAACTTTTCCACTCCTTCATAACAACTATCTTGCAATATTTCTACACAACTCGCAAAGTACTTAAACTTGTAGCTTTGAAATCTCTCCCTCAAAATCCTATCTTGGACAGATATCAATGACAACGGCAACTGATATGGGTAATGCAATCACAATCATATAATCCCGTCATGATATTTTTGGTGAACTTGAAAGTGGCTTTTAGACGTATGAAAATAAGGAGGAAATGACTTTTCATTTCCATTTTTGATCCTTGCATGCATATTCCCTTGCTGTATCTTCATTGTATAAAAAATCCATTTGAGATTACTTATCTCTCCTCCGATTACAATTGAAGACAGCTTGGTTGAGGACAATGCGGATTCGCCGACACTACTTATGTTCCATCTCCCACTCGTAATTCGTGGCACACCGCTAATACAATCCTCCATCATAAAAGCAGTATTAACCAGAGAAATGGATTTGATTTGATCCTATAAAAGCCTTTTCTATTCCTCCAGCTTCTCTAGTCATTATCACTCCGAGCATCGCATCGTCATGTCTCAGAGCATACGTTGGAAAGGACACTAGAAGTGGAGAAAGCTGACTGAGATTTCATGGCAGAAGGAAATCTTGTAATTTTCTTCTCTCGTTGAAAGATAAGACGAGATAAAGCAAGTGCATAACCTTGAAGGGTGGCGGCAGTCTTTGTGGAGCAGCTCTATACAGAACACCCGACTCTCAAAACCATTACAGTTTACTTTTCCTTGACAATGCTTCTTCAACTTCTTGTCAGAGTCAACTGTAGCCCAGGAAAGTAATGCACTTTATCAAATCCACTTTTCATCATCATCAAAATCACGAAGTAGCAATATCAGCTAGTCCCCTTCCATCATCGCTTTTTCTTACTCTTGCCGACTCCGGGCTAAACAGAGTTGTCCATTTAAGTACTTGATATTCTCCTCGTCAGTTTCTTTCAAGTTTTTCATTTCAAGATGAAGATACAATCCGCTCTTGACTCAAATCCGATGTTCCATTAAGGAAAAGAAAAGCCACGATTCCAAAGCTCGAGCTTAATAATATGAGGTGCATTAGTTGGATGAAATTGAACAGGATTACACATTGGCATTCACCCCGCTTTTCCTTTGTGGTGAATAGGAGGGAAAGAAGAATTTTACTGTTTGGACGGAATGAAAAGCCAAATGGTATTAAATATACTTAACCATGTATATTTTTGGTGTTTTGTTCGCAATAAGATGAGCAACGAATTGTCCCTTCAGGTTGTAATTTTCACCTAAAATCTTTTTAATTCTTGGTAATTGACAAGTAAACTTTTACATTTTTATGCAAATAATTCACATAAATTATTGTCAAACAAAGATGAGATGATAAATTAGCATAGTAGTTTAATGGAATTTTAAAAACAAATATTATTGAAGGTAATTCAATTATTGTTGGTTCATGAGACATAAGCTAAACGTTCATTACATACTTAATTTTGTCATCAGCATAAATATACGTATTAAGGTAAATACCAAGATGACATATGACAATAATGTCTACCTATACATAAGTACAACTCAATATATATAGGTAGCGTAAATACGTTAGATGTATTTGGCAGAATGAAGAAATAAAATTGCGCTTTCACTTGTACTATTGAGAAGAGGTTGGGGTTACGAGAAAATATCTTAAAAGCATGTCTTAAGCTTCTGTTCAGTTTGGGGTCGGGAATTACTCAATACTTGTGCATACTTTCACGAAAGAAAGGAACGTGCCCTGAATTTATTGTGTGCTATAAGTGAGTTTTATTTATCCAAAGAGGAAAAAATGCGAATACTACGGCGCCCATTGCTATACGTAGTCAATCACAAATATTTGCAGACAGAGTTCATTGGAATCTAGGATCAGGCATACGGAATGGACCCCATAGCACTACAATATAGATTTCATAAGATACACGATACAGCCTAATCTTTCCAAGTGAGTCGGTATTTAATTATTTATCAATATTGAATACTTAGTTTGATCTTTGCTTTTCAGTATAATTGCTAAATTGATCAATTTTTCGTTAGTTTTCATAATGTTTGTGCACGCTATGAATTTTTTTTGCAAAACTTAGTAAGGTAACGCGGGGTGCATTCGATTTTTAGCGGATGAAATATCAGGTTTTTCATTTTTTCCTAATATTTCCCAACAGTTTTTGGAAAGTTCATCCAGAGTTCCCTATGAGAAGTTTCGGCATTCGCTTCTAAAAGGGAACTAGTATGATTCTCATAAAACTGACTGGGCATTGGCACAGATGGCATACGTCTATGCTGGTTTCTCCAGAACAGCAGCTTTTCACATAGCCAAATATAGGCTCGCATATTTTGTGCCTTCCAGTACAGCCGAAGGAGCCCGACAATCTCGGATCTTGGAACAGACGTGAGTGTACACTTAAATAACACTCTTTAGCGGAACAGCAATCTTTGAGAATTGTCAAGTCACGGTGTGTGGCATCCAGGAAAAGAGAAAGAAACTATACAATGCTTTAAAAGACGCTATGTTGCTTTTGCATTTGCATGCTTTTTAAGAAGTAACATATTTTTAAATATCCGTATTTTAACATCAAGTAAGCTACAGATGAAACTGTTCAGAAATTCTTGTTGGTTTCGAAGGCATCAGTCAATCGCTTACTGCCAAGAAAGGTCATTTCAAGACTCATTTCATATTTAATAGTAATTCTTGTACGTTTCGTTGTTCGTAAAAAACCGGTAGTATTCATTGTTTAAAATTCAGAAATTAGTACAAAACCCCCTTCCAGCGGAACTGTAAGTCCAGAAGCCCTAAAAGCATAATTTGAGATGATGCATAATATATATATCCTAGAATTATGAAGGGAAAAGGGACGTCTTCCATTAAATTACAATTTCATATGTATCCTTCCTCAGAGTAAATCTTTGTACTGGTCTTGTACTTGTTTCATTCATAAATGCGGAAAAAGTATGAAAAATAAATTAAGATTCAGTTGGGATCTCCCTTGTCGTGCGTCTTAAGACTATGTATATATGACCTAGAGCCCCTTCCCCGTCTTTAGCCCAAGATTGAACTTGAAGTTAGATGATTTTGTGCAGAGCATAAGAAATTGAGTTAGGGAGAACGAAGGAAAAGGCCTCTTAAAGTAAAGGGTGTAGAAGGGATTTTACTTTCATAGTTTCCCTTTCCCTAGCCAAGTCCATGAGACATCAACGTCTTGCCTCTCATCGCAGACTACATTTCATCAGCACGTAAGTAATATAACATGCACATCCTTCAAAGTAATACATAATAAGTTATGTAGTTTCGTGCAACTAATTTATGGGATTTTGTGAAAGGGGTTTCCATACTTTTCCTGTAGCACATTTTATAGACCAGGGACAAGGAAAGTTTGACATGGGGCGGACTACGATCTGGGGAAGAGAATGGCGTTATGTCCATGCTTAGTATATTTGTTCCTATTAAATCAGAGAATATAGGATATGGGATGGGATATTGTGTGAACTTTTCCAGCATGGTGATATGAGATGGTGTTGTGTATTTATGTATTTTAGTCCGCATTCATATTATAGTTTTCTCCAGACACAGTCCTTATCTTTGTAAGAGGATTAAAGTATTCATAGTTAGATCCTCTTGATTCAGTAAAAATATTTTCCCCTTTTCCTCCCTCTGCCATTTTCGTTTTCTCATTTTCCTCTACTTGAAATTAAATTGATGAGGAATTAGTCGAGGGTGAAAAATGAGATTGTAAAAGATCAAAGGGAAGGAGAACACAGACTTTGCCAGTTTTCGAGGGGATGAATTCATGCTGTGTTTCTTCTTATAATATTCATAAAGTTGGTAGTAATTTATTTTTATTATGGGGAAAATCTTGAGTGAGAAGCACTTTAAAATTATTCTTAGATTTTGAATATGATGGAAGAAACTATTTTTTTATTAGGCGAGTACATAATATTTTACTAAAAACCGGTATGAAAGTTTTTTTTAGCTTACTTGAGCGGGTCACATAATCCTGAGACAAATTACACTGTGACGCTTCGTACATACTTGACGAAAAGTTTCGGGTCAGAAAATCCGAATGTGAACGATAGTCCTCAAATGACAAACTATCTTAATTAAAAAAGTATCTTTAAAAATGATTATCATCAAATGTAATACAACAAGTGTATTGAACATTTATATCATTAGTATTAGCATCCAACCAAGAGGTGAATCGCAGACTTTTTTACTCTTGAAATTTCGAAAGTACCAATAAATCTAATATGTATGAATCATGTGTCCTGGTGAGAATTTACATTTGAATCTTTAGTAAGTTTGCAAATGTTTTAAATGCATTTTCATATGACAATATGGGATTATGCAGGACTATCTGACTGGATTTTCTGCCAGAAGGGATAATTCGCCAATGACAAAACGTCACATTGCGATCTGACACAGGATGATTTGTTCCTCTCCCATTTTAATGTTAATAGCAAGCGTTCACTAATTATTATTTAAATACTTTTGAACTATTACTTTGGTGCTAATTTCTTGATTTTAAATCGGTGATTCCTAATCGATACAAAATTAATTAAAAATCTAAATTTTTCAAATTTACGCGATTTTCCCAAAACCATTATCGAACACTTATCTGCTTTTCAACACCATCTTAATTTATTTAAAAAATCTTATTTTACCGCTGAAGTATCTCACTACCTGGTTTTAAAGTTAACGTAAAATCTTGGTCAAGAAACAATTCCATTTGCACTTTGCCTTATTTCTTCATAAAGATAGTTGCAAAAGTACGGTTTTATAGAAAAACAATACGCAAGTGAATGAAACCTTCCCATTTAAAACACTTCTCGCCATATTTCATATATTTTGTATTTTACGGCACTAACAATAAATCCATGTCATAAGCAAGTCCATTCTAGACCATAGTGAACAATACCAGGTTTTCATAAAATGGGATAGCCAACAAGTACCCAGTAAAAAATTGTAAAACGCCTCCTTAGCATCATCCGCAAGACAATTTTCTCTTGACTTTCTATTACATGTCCTACAATTTAGCACTATATCATATCATTTAGTGTGTATGTACATAATAAGCTTGCTACTAGTGATATGGTGGTTGAATATGTAGTTACGAGAAAATACTTTGCCTGTGGAAATGATGAAAGAGGTGATGTGGTTGCCTCGCAAGAGTCAACTTTATTTTTCCATCACTTTTTGGACAATACTCGAGACTTTGTTCATTTCAGAGGGAAATAAAAAGCTTATACTAAAAATAATTCTCGAGAATAGGATGAGCTCTTTGAATAAATTCACCTGACAAACCTAATGATAAAATGCCTATGCTTAAGTCATACAGCAAATAAAAATCCTATATAGCGAGAAATATTTTCAGCTGGGAAGAATAAGGAATACCTTTTTATGAGAGCGTACATGTATCATCCTACTGCTCCCATATTATGCTACATTTTGTATATGATTTATCATTTCATTATATTATATTACTTAGGTGTATGGGAAAATAAAAATCGTCGTCTCCTCCTAAATGTCATTTCTACTTTTTCTACTTGTTCGAGCCAAGAGCACCACCTTCCTGTCTTTTATCCATCCTTTACAAAAGCTAAACATTCTATTCTGCCTTGTTATGCAGATGCGTTTATTGCGCCAAAGGCTGTGGTAGTTGTTGACTGAGCCTAGTGAAAAGAAAGCAAGGCTATGAAAATAAAAGGGGAAAGAAAGGTAGCTGTTGTTGGAGTCGCCTTTCATCACTGCTCAGCTGCATGTGCCATCATGCTTTCAACATTTTTTGTTCCAGCTAAGGATTCCTTTTGCTAAAGTGCTTAGCAATAATTTTCGGAGTGAGTGAGCTGATGCATGATAATTAGAAAGCTAGCACTGTTTATTATAGACATTGGCGGTAGGAAGTTGGAGGGTGAAAAAATACCTCAGCAGCAGCTATACGGAGACCAACTGCAAAAGGCATGAATCAACATAACACATGATGGGAAGTATTAGCGGCAGTTGCCTGATGAGATAAGGTCTGCTGACTGGCAGCCATTGAATTTTGAGAAGTCTGTGTGGAGTCGCTTTTGTCTTTTATTACAGGTAACATGTTCACTGTATAAGATTTTTTGCTTTAGTCACAAACTGAAGGAAACCATAAGAATGAAATTGCTCGAGCTGACAATGAAGAGGACGGGTAATGGAAGTGTAGGGCGTGATAAGTCATGAATTTTAATGAGCAACGGCGTAAGAAATGCTTAGAGGCAAGGATGGAAAAATGGCTTGGTATCTGGCATTTTGTAATGAAAATGACGGAGGTTTAAAGTAATATGTAAGAATGAAAATATTTATGGCTCGAAGAAAGGTGAAAAGATTTTAATTTTTTTACTACATAACTACTATAGCACTTGTATTAAAACCATTTTTATTCATTGATACATCTGCAAAAAATTATTGGTCGGAAACTGGATTTAAGAAGATTTCATTACGTATGTGTAGTTTTGTACGTTGGAATTTTCATAATACACATTGTCGAAAAAGGTGGTGACTTAATTCAGACAATAAATGAAGAACTGACGAAGACGGAACGGTTATACTATAACAG
>JAQGAH010000666.1:0-28913 GCA_034696885.1 Lepidocyrtus paradoxus | reverse complement strand
CTGGATTATATCCAGCATTGCATTTGACTGAACTCCCCATATGTCTAACGCGTAGTCTATAACGGAGTGTAAATGTGAAATTGTTTTGGGAACTTCGAGATCTGAACAGACATTTGCCAACTCCACGTGGTGGGGTTGGGGGCCCATTATTGTCAGTAAATTAATTATGTCTCACATTGAGTAGTATCCAGGTTGTTGTCAATAGCGTTATAAATGGTTTACAAGATTTCAAACCCACTTCATTTTCATTATCCAAGAATCAACCTTATGTGAATAAAGTCTAAAGGAAAAAGTTAGTAGATGTCATGTCATAAGTATATTGGTGTAGTTACAATTACGGAGTATTTAATCATACTGAATTATTGTTAAATTTTAAGTGAACGTTGTATTTTAATTTGATATTTCAACTTTTAAAATGCAATGTGTTTATTGAAATTTATAATGAGAGCTGAGGATATATATATGGTGTACTTTAAACCTTCATCATTTTGGCAAGACATCCAGTCTAGTGTGTAATATCTTTAATGGTATAATATTTATGATGAATTTTTATAATTAATGGTAACGATACGTTTTATTTGTTTGTAATATTTATGTAGCAGATTTCGTACTACTCAATGTTTCTCAACATTAAAGGTTCTTTGATTTATTCATCAATATGTACATACTAGCTTCTAGCTCTAGATTCTACGAATCCATTTCTAGCTCCAGGTCCGCGTCGCTAATATAATTTCCAGTAGGAGTGCACATGCATAATGAACCATAGAGTACTGGTGAATAAAGGACGCATTCAGCGAAAAAATTTAGGGCCCGGTCTAAACATACGCTATCATCTACTTGTTCTTTCTGATCCCATCTGACAACTCTGCTATCACCTATCAGATTTTAGAATATCAAGTTTCATTAAATGCATCTGCTTTACCCGCAGACCCCATACCCCTTTTTTGATAACGTAATGTATGGATTTTCGCCCCTTCATCGGGAAATGCAGCGAGTATATATATACGATACATCAAAAAAAAATATTCAACACGTGTCATCAAACCATAATCATTATTCATTATTCATTAAACAAGATCATATACCCCACTTCCAGTTTTTCCTGGAGAATATTCCTCAACTACATCAAAGCAGCAGTGACATTGGCTAAAGCAATAAGGTCTTTCAATTATTTGATTGAGTTCCCACCCCATCGTATACTGTAATTTTACGCACATTTGATTTAAAAAATGAACCTTAACAATAATTTTACAAGCGTCTTCGGTTACAGTCCCTGCCAGCATAAGATATCTGCATTTTTAGCATACCGCTTACTTAATTATAACATGATGTATTCCTGAGCACACGAATTTTCGGCCAAATCGTATGGTAAGCATAGTATTAGCATATGAGGATTTTAGCATAATCATCATGATTATGATGTATAGATGATTAATTATTATGACACATTACATGCGAAAAAAATTAAAATGGAATTCGTGTCAGAAACATTTTTTAATAAATATAGTACAATACAAAAAAAAAAGACATACTAAATATAAATAAAGTTTGCACAAGGTTCTTTTTCATACAAATATAACTTAAGGCTAGAACAACCTGGAGAACACCAAAAAACAACACATGCAATGTCCACTACGATTAAATACTGCAGGATCAGAATGCATAGACGTTACTGCGGAGTGGATCTAGCTAACTTAACTGCTTGCTTTACAAAGCTATCTAGTAAGTAAAAGGAAAGTTTGGAAGGAATGTCGTTTTAGCTAGGATCGCACAAACGTAGAAATCCAATAATCCTACGATGAATGAACATCGGAGTTTTCCGGTGGTGAAGTGAATGCAGTTTTATCGTTACATTATAAACGAGTTCCAGGGAAGAGCATAATATATTATGCTTGCAATTACAAACCAACATATAAAATGCAGCCAAGCATACCGACTCTTTAATCCTCCGTCATCAAACATTTTGCTCCTACTAGCGGAGAGTTCCTGTCAATATAATAATGACAGTATAATAATAATGATATTAATCTCACATATAAATCCATACCACACCTCATGTCCACTCCACACGTCGCAACTCCAGAAGAAAGAGGACAGATTGTGGATGGTAGAAGGAAAATGAGAGAGAGAAAAGTATTTCACATTTCCATCATAATTTTAAGATTTAGTCCAATTCCAACAAATTTCTTTGCTGTGAGCAAAGTTTTCACGAAATAATGTCCTCAAGCGAGACAATTGACTTAACCAAGATTGGGAAGAATCCTATCAAGGGGGTTCCTTCGATGCAGGTAACATTTTTTTTTAAAGAACAAAACAATTAGGAGTGTGGAATTTATACATTAAATTTGTTTTTGCTTAAACAGGAGGTCACGTTGGAATCATTGTGGGCGGACCATACAGTGGTTCTGACCTTCCTTCGTCGGTTCGGATGACTATTTTGTCGGCAAGGGATGAAAGACTTATCCACTCTTACACCTTTGCTTGCAACCCACGACGTGAAGAACATCGCCGTGGGTCTTGAGGATTTTGGGTTAGATGACTTTGTGAAAGGAGGCTACTTTAATGGAGACTTGTATGTCGATATTGGCCAAAAGACGTACAAGGACATTGGTTACAAGCGCTACAGCACCATTGGGGTTTTGATGACTGTGTTTAGCAAGCTCTCCAGGAGTCGAGTTGCAAAGGTATTTACTGTAGAAAATATTTATAAACACGCTTAAAGGAAAGAAATCATGATTATTGATTATGATTTGAAGATCGCATTGGTTCTTTATATCCACTGATGATTTTTTTTAAATTTTAGAACCGACATGAAAAAATCCCCAGTGATTTAAAAGGAGATGGCTTGCAAAACGGAGGAACTTTAGTAATTACCAAAGGGGGTGAGCAAATACTCTTGGATTTTCGACAAGATAACCCAGCAAGCCAAGTTGAACTGTCTGAAATTCTCCGAGCTCTACAAATTCCTGCGGCATAATAAGAAGCCAATTAGCGCTCACAATTGTTAAGATGAATAATGTAGTATTTAATAATGGGAACCAAGTTGTTATGATGATGATAAGTCAAACAGCAACTACAATTACATAACTTCTAAGTATTCAGTTGCAAGCTGTAGATTTAGACCTTCTGGAATGACTTGTTTGTTCATGACTCCACATGGGTAAATTGGCAAATCCATCTCATTGTAGACGATCCAAACAGCAAACAAGTCGGAAAGGAGCGGCTGCTATTTTTAGTCATGCATAATGTTTTCAAATTCCAATCCAAAATATTTTTATTGAATGACAAGAACAATAAAAGTCATCAAAAAGTCATTAAAAAAATTCTTTCGTATTTGCCTAGATAAGCATAATTATTATTATGTCCACCTTCTCATTCAGTTATTTCCCATTTCCACTCTCTCTTATACTTCGAGCATTACAAATGAGAACTTGAGAAGTTTTAGATGCTTCCATATTGTCCTGTATGTACAGTGCCATCATCAGAATGAAAAACAAAGGGTTAGTAAGTATTTTCAGAGCAGGGAAGAAAATGAACGATTTCTAGTCACGCAAGTTAAGTCAAGTTAGGTAGTATTAAGAGTTGTGACAGTAGTAATTATTTCCTATCTGGGAAAGGAAAAAAAATAACTCGGCAAACTTCTAGGCTATCTGTTATTACAGGTCTGTAGAGCAGTTCGATCAGGAAAGGGAGAAACCAATTTCTCCAGACAAATTAGAGAAGACTTAAAGCTAGGGACATTAATAGCCTATAATCATTGGCTTTGCTGGTGTTAGCCTCTAATAGTGATAGCGTAATTAAGTGCGTTTTCTGTTATTCTGTTATATATATATCTTCGTTCCGTCATGTCAAAATACTGCCCTGTCATGTCTACTTTGCAAAACAAAGTGGCATGGTAAATTGCCATAAGCGTCAATGTCAGGGGATGAAATCAGAATTGCTTGAGATCGTTATCGCTGTAGGTAATTGCATGCTGTTATTCTAGCACATTTCCTAGTATTTCTGCAAAACTTTTGCTAGTTGCGAAATCTCAGTGGCAGAAATATATGGCGATTCTGGTATATGATTATTATCAGAGAAAGTTTTCCATGATTTCCTTAATCAAATAGCCCTCTTGTGTACTTTCACTTCCATTGATTATCCGTAATATGTACAGGAAACTTAACATTAATTAGTTTTTGTATGGAAGTGGTCATACCTAACTCCTGCACTGGACAAGAGTGAATATACTCAGTTCATAATTAACTAGGGGGAGTTTCCCAAGGACGCCTGTTCTGACAAATGTGTGACAAGTATCATAATTGCACTGGACAACCCCACACTGGGCTTGACTTTGTTTTATAGAAAATGGAAATGTCGCCAGTTATTCCCCATCTGTGTGAAGCTCTCATTTCGGAACGGGCCGCGGCTCGGAAAACAATTTCGCATTATTTTTTTAAATTCTAAATCGTCTAAGTAATCGTTCACATATTGAAATCGTTTATTCACCCCAGACCTTCGTTGTTCCAGTTAAGCAAATAATTATAAAGATTGGAGTAAAGTTTCATAAACTGCAAAGATGCAGATACAAAATTTAGACTTGGGGAGTGCTAGGTGGCGTGGTGATTCTTGAAAAATAATCAGCGTCCCTTTGAAGAACTCGAAATGTGGAGAGTGGTGAAAACTTGGAAGCTGAGAGACCTCCGGAATAAAGTCGAAAAAGAAAGAAAAGAGAGAGAGAAGCGATATGCGATAAGGTAAATCATTTAATTATTCAGTATTTTGAAATATTTGGCAAGTTTGTTGTGGTGTGAAAAATTACTTACAGAGTGGTTTTTTCCCAGAGGATGCATGGGTCGCCGTCAAATTGTGTATACTGCTTACTAATTATGTACATCTCAATTAAAGTATACATATATACCAAAGCAATAAAGTTTAACCAATGTAAGGGCTTATGGTGACAAGGTGAAAGTTTAAAAAAAACTGCATAGCAGCAACAAACTCTATTATAGCGTGAACCGATACTTATATTATAATTCATATTGAATTTTGTATCATTTTATAATTGTCGATGAAATATGAAGTTATTAATTTGTGAACTGATGATGTCAAAGTATAGATCTGGAATCTACTGTCAGCATTCCATGGATGTATCGAAATCCATACAATGGGTTAAGCTATATACGTACTTATTACTACAGCCATAAAATGCATATTATTACAGATATTATCCATGATATGCGAGAAACATTCATCGATCAAGCAAAACATACTGCCCTGTTCCAAAAAACAGACATGTTGAAAGATGTGAACGTTGGAAGGAGATAGTTCTGCCCGTGTCAACAGGAAATATCTCTATTGCATATTTAATAATAATATTTTTTAAAAGAAATATGCCAATTCTGCAGGTACACGTATCTGAAACCACCACTGGTGGTGGCAGTGGTAGAGCTCACTTCCTGTCCTGTGACATCCCAATACATGCATCACTATTGCAGTCAATATTCGATTCAGTAGTCGAAAAACACTAATTGTTAATAACTGTTTTTTTTTAATTGTAATATACCTATAGAAACGGGTTTAATTTTCTTCAATTAAAAAAAAAATCTTTTTAAAATGCCCGAAAAAATGGAGAATGAGCCCACAACTGTGGAGGGTCAACTGCCCCAATCTAACAGCAGCATTCGACCTGATACAGCTACTAAACTTAACAACGAGAAAAATCTGGAAGTGAACTCGGTCAATCTTAAAATTTACAGAAACAAGTGGGGCTACGGAAGACCAGTGCAGTTTACAGAGGATCGGGTCCGAGTCCATTGTGGATATCCAACGAATAAACACAAACTGGGACCAACATTTCTCCAACAAGGGGTTGTAGACCACACCTTTGATACTACTGAGCCAAGAAACACCGCTAATGTAAGTGGACTACTGATTTTCTGTTATTCACTTTCAATGAATAATTGGCTGCGAAATTAAATTAATAGTGGAATTGACTTTCTCTACATTCAAGACAAACACAGATCGGGCCGAGTTTAAAAATGTCAGCGTTTTCCATACGGAGGGTGGTTGGGCAAAAGAGATCAATCCGCACGATGTGGAGCTGGTGGATCGTACAAGGAAGAAAATGCAAAAGGAGGAGTCCTACCTTGAATCTGTTCCTTTGATGGCAAAGGTTCCTCTCACAGATAAAAAAAAATGATTTTAATTATTCGAAAATAATTTGAGTTCTATGTACAATATATTTAGGAAGCTGAAAATCTCGTCAGGAATAATAATACCCTACGGCTTTGCGACTCCTATAATAAAAAATCATGCATGAGCAAAAGGGATGCAAAACCTTATGCAAATGTGGTATCCGTGTACAAATGTCCGTCACGTCGCAAACGGCCCATTTCAAAGATTACATTTGCACCAGATAATAATGGTCGGATGGCTGTGGCCTATTGCCCATATGAATTTGATGCTTCGCTGAGAGAGCACAGTTGTGAAGCCTTCTTTTGGGAGATTGATAACCCCACAAGGCCTGATGGGATGGTGAGAGCCTCTGCGCAGATTGTCGATTTGAGGTATCATCCTAAAGATGTGCACAACATTTGCGGGGCCCTTTTCACAGGGCAGGTATGTGTGAATTGCTATAAATGATGTAAAAAAACTTATGCATAATAATCCAAAGTATTGATTCATTACAACTTGATAAGGTTGCTACTTGGGATAATCGGGTTGGTCCCAACCCGAAAGCCGTTTCAAGTTTTGAGGTGAGCCATGAAGACGTTTGTACGAGTGCCATGTGGATAAACAGCAAAACCGGGTTTGAGTTTTTCTCGTGCGGATTAGATGGAAAGGTATGTAACTTGGTTTGCTTGGATTTTAAGGAGAAATAATGCAAAAATTAATTTTTATGGATTTAATTAACAATATTATTTAGGTAATTTGGTGGGATGAAAGAAATCTTTCAGAAAGACTGGACATGGTCTACTCTGATCCTGAAAAAGGAAGGAGTGAAGCTGATCACGCTATTCCGGTAACTGTACTAGAGTATGAGCACTCACTACCAACAAAATTTCTTCTAGGAACTCAGCATGGTAGTTAACATTAAGATTTTCTGGCAAGATTCATATAGTTCCTGTGAGGATATGCAACTTAAAGTTACCTTTTCTTTAAAATTTGAATAGGCCAAGTAATGGTATTTATGAAAAAGGGCAAAACCCCACAGGAAAGACTAGTCAATTTGTATGATGCTCATAAAGGGCCTGTCCGCTCCATCCATAGAAATCCAGTTTTTATCAAGAATTTCATGTCCTGTGGGGACTACCACCTTAGAATATTTGCTGAGGACTGTCGGGATTCTGGAATTATGTGGACAGCGCCGAGTGTAAATCAGAAAAATTGACACCAATATAGGATACCTTTGTTTGAATCCGGATGTGAGGTGACCTATTGAAATATTTGCAGGATTCTCTATACACATATGCGCAATGGCTTCCAGGACGACCCTGCGGTTTGGTTGCTAGCCGGACCGATGGTTGTTTAGAATTTTGGGACCTACTTGTTCAAGGAGTGTCGAGCATTCTGACAACAAAAGTAAAAATTTTTTATTATTGTTTATTAGTAACGTAGTTTAAAATTAATTTAGTAATAATCATATTTTTTTAAAAATTTAGGTTAGTGAAGAAGCATTAAGTACTGTCTGGCCATCTGACAGTGGAAAACACGTTGCTGCTGGAACAGTAAACGGTGACATCCGAATGGTTAAAGTTTGTCCTTTCATGCATAATTTTGTGAAAAGTGATAAGTGAGTTTGCCATGCAATCATCTTCTCTAAATAATTTACTCTTCTCAACAGGATTACCCGACTTTGAATTATTTTGTATACCCCATTCTTAACTTATCAGGTCCGCACTGGCAGCATGCTTCGATCGGGAATCCCGACGGGAGAAATATTTGGAGCAGCGGAATCGTGAAATAAGACTAGCAAAGAAGCATCGTGACGCAAAGCAGAGGGAACAAGAGGAAAGTGATAGAATCAGTGAGACCTCGTCCATAAAATCTGAGCCGTTTAGCAATGAGAACTTATCCGACGACAAAAACTTTTTCTTGAAGTTAGACCAGGTAATTATTTGTCCCCAAAAGTTAAACATTAATTACCGTAGCATATTTGCTATGATAATAACAGTTTTAATTTACTCTTAACGGTATGTTCTGTAACAGGGGAAAAAGAAACCAGGTGACGGACCAAGCACGCCAAGAGCGAAGCAGGAAGAAGCCTCCAAAACCACTTCTGAAGTTATTGAAAAGGGATCAGCGGAAAGTCAAATGGGAAAGGATAATCGCTAATTTATCATTTCATAATTTAATAACTTTTACCAACCCTCAACACCTATCATTGTGATATAGCTATAGACAATTATATGTGCTACTGATTGTTTCATTATACGCTATGGTGCAAAGCAAAACAAAAAACCTAATCATGAAATAAAATTACCCTCGTTCGCATATACTTTCTGAACATTTTAAGAAAAAAATAGATCTCAACTTTAGAGGAGCCTCTTATCTCTGCACATTTTTATCTAGCAAAAGGTAAAAACACGTTGAGCTGTCGGCAGTACCTATAGATGTTCCATTTAGCTCGGTTTTCATAACATGTACGTAACATTTCAATACATTTGCGTATTTTTTTCATAATAAATTGGTTCTATGCGGGTGTCCACATCTGCTCGACTAGGCAAACTAAACAAATTGAAATCATGAGTTTCAAATTTACATCCCTCATCCACTGCATGGTGCATCCCATTGTTACGATAACCTTCAGAGTGGACACGTAGTTACTTAATTTTTTCCCATCTGGGTTATGGTCCACCCTATTATGATAGAATGCAATCTCTCAGGATGAACCCGTGAGGAGAGAGACTAACCCCCTTCTGAGATCTTAGATAATCTTTGGAGTGGAAAATCGATTACACCTGTTACATTACAAATCCATTATAACATCGACGATTGAGCTGGGTTACTTCACCGGGCTGTTGCTACCTACCCTGATGGAAATGGATATCATCATCAATCATCGTTCTCACATATCGGTTTTCTATTATTAGTAGCTTACCGTAACACAATCTTATAAAAAATTTCACAATTCTTTATAAGTGCTAATTGAAAGTCTGTATTTTACAAGGCTCTCTGTACCCCTTTCAAAATTCTTCGGGCTTTCAACGCTACTGCCAACACAAATCATGAAAAAACTGGGCCAGGCTGCTGCTATGAGTCGAAAACGATGTCAATAGTGAAAAGCCCCTATTGAGAATTTTAAAGCTTATTAAACTCTTGTATTCATGGTACAGTCATAAGCTATGGTGCCTATTTTATACAGACAAAGTATTCTGGAGTGGATCTCAGTTATCCTATATCGGAAAGTTAAGTAGGTATACCATAAATAACTATAAACAACCTGTGCAAATTTTACATATCTATCTACCTCCAGCGTACTTACTTACTTACTTATCCACACTGAATATAATGTTGGTATCGGATGTTTTTTAGAATTGAAGTACAAAAGTATTGCGTGGAATAAAATTTAATGCAATTCAACTCAGAATTAAATTCTATTCTTCAACATGTTCTTGAAATCAGTTAATTTGTAATGAGTTGAGTGCATATATGTCAACCATTCTTCATATGCAAACTTACACAGTATTCACGGTAAAAAATATCTATAGCAATGTTACAAAGTTGAACGTTGTATACGTAGCTGCGCTTCATCATATCAAAAACATAAATGCGTTGTAACTAAATAATTTTGCTATACTAAATCCACTTCCGTAAAGCCCCACCCCTTTTGATTTCGTTTTTACGAGTTATGAATTTCCCAAATGAATTCATTTCTTAAAAAAAAGATATATCTTTACAACTGTATGACTTTCTGGTATGTCACTGTCGACCATATATGAGCCATGCATCAGTAAACAAAACGAGAGTGATTTCATGATTTGTATCGATAATGAAAAAAAAACATCCCCATTTAATCCCCTAATCTCCACATCAGTAGTATTTTCAGCACTGATGGAAAAAGTGGTTTTAATGAGGCGAGGTGCACGTATGCGGTTATTTTCACGCTTCAGCAAGGTCCACTTTCCGCAATACGAATTTCATCTAGAGCTCCCTCAGCCTTGCAAAAAGTCTGACACTAAAAACAAACTCTTTTTGGTTGGCCCTTTTAAACCTTAATGTCAGTGCGAAATTTATAATAAAACATAAACCTAGATACAGACATAGGTAGGTCTGTGGGCTCTGACTTTGCACATATCTCTGGTTACGAGAGGAAAAGCTAGTTTCCGCTTCAGATATTCATTCCTTTTCATTTGACTATATTTCTATATCTGTAACTGGGATCAACCCTTATATTTTAAAACATTTTTATTACAATTAAGATGAAGGGGTTTCCATAAGGTAACAACCTAAAAATATGCAAGAACCAACTTTAATTTTTGTTATATGCGTTACCAATCATATATAATTAGAATTATAGAAAATGGAATAATTTTTCCCCAGACAATGTAAAGCAACTTGTTTCTTCACAGTTTTCGGTTCTACTCGTTAAAAAATTCTTGTTTAAATCAATTATTAGTATTATTTGCTAGCGTTAGAAAAAAAAATATCTGTAAAAATTCCTTCTGACATGGTTCATTTGTCTTTTGAATATTTAATCAGTCTCGATGAGTGGGCACAGACAGCAGTCAAGTGGAACAGTAACGTTCCCTATCGGAATCAAAAATTGTGGGAGTATAAATGGTTTACTCTCATTTTTCCTTCTTTCTTAATTTCATAATAAGTGTTATTTTTTAAAAAAAAATTTGCAAAAATATGACTTGGTTGTCATTGTCCTTTGTCCAACCTACCCTGTCACATTTTCAGAGTTAAAGATATATCCCAAAAATGGTTTCCTCCACATGCTTAAGAAAGTTCATGAGAAGTAAAACCTTTTGCAATGTTCATAACGTAATGGCTGCACTTTAACCATGTGCACAGACTACCCATCTCAAAACTGTTCTTTCTTTAAATTTTAAATGCTGTTGTTATATTTGTTTCTATTTCAAGTTGTTGTTTCTATTTGGCTTGAACTTAGTGGTCAAAGACATCATCATATCGTAATCATTATTACCCCCTTGAACATTGTGGAAAAAAAAATTAGTAATTTTTTCTGTCCATAATTAAATACTTTCCCTGGTCATGCTTTTTAACAGGTGAACATAATATAGGATACGAAATCATTTCAACATCCCCCATCTTCTCGCCACTGCACTAGGTATGTTTCAGTCATTATAACCCTTTTCAGCAAAAAACTTTGTCTTTTGATAATTGTCATTAATGGAGGTAATAATCATCATACATTTGGTGCGTGCACCCATTCATTGTTACTCCAAGAAACCCATTCCCTTGGCTCATCATGGGTTATGGTAGTTATCCAAACAAAAGGAAAATGAAACTCACACTCGTTTACTCACTCATCAGCAAACTCAAAATGGGTCTTCCTCCGCCACTGTCCTTTTTTGCTACCTCAAAGTCCACACCACCTACATTGTTATGACTTTTGTCTAATCTTTCGCACGTCCTCATCCTCCCTCAGCGAGCTTTTATGAGGAGGGAACAAACAAAAACAAAAGCGGCATTTAATGCTACAGAATGAAAAGGTAATTACTTGTTTTATTTAGCTGAAACTACCTTCATAATAAAATGAAACTCTTTAGAAAAAAATGAATGGAAAAGCTTATATGATGTGGGGGCAAGCCCCACAACGAAATCGTAATAGTACACTCAAAACAATTTGACAACAGAAATAATTATATTGTTTAAGGTGAGATTTTTTTTTCTCTCGAAGAAAAATGCAATTGATATAATAGTAGAAAAAAAGCATATCATAATCACAGCCTAATTGGAGATAAGGTTATGATTATGCAGGCAGTTTTCTTTAAAGTTCAGCGAGAGATTAAAGTAGATCGCGAGAGGAGTTAAAAATGGTGCTACTTCTGTTCCTCTCACATTCGCAATATCCCAATCAAGATCAAACAGTCCGCATTATATGTTTTTGTTATCTCACCCAAATGAGTCTGAGTCTAACAAAGTGTAAGAAACATTTTCCCCCCAATAATTATGTTATCGAATCATTTGAGTGTGTCCCGGCATCAGTAATCTAATACGATATGCATGATATAAGGGCCTTTCATCGATAGTGAATGGTACTTGTTTGAAAACGTTAGTAATAATTTTCATTTCTCAAACCCAGGCATCATTACCTACGCTTATCACTGGTTTATAGCTGGTGGCGATGTAATGCTCGAGGTTTTTAGAAGAAAATGAAATATTTTAAATCATCCATAGATAATACGTAAAAAGAATAATGATACTGTGTAATTATAACAGAAAAAAATTCATTGAATTTTCTAACCGAGCAAGTCCAAGTTATGCACATTGGGCTGATTAGTGATTTCAGAGTTTTTAGACTGGGATCAAGACTTCATAAAAAAGAGAAAATTTTGGCTGTGATTCCAATTATTGGTAATTAAAAATACTGTTCAATTACAGTAAAAAATGGGAAGAAACTCTCCTTCAACTTTCTGATCATCGGTATCACTAAAAAGTTTCCAATAAGTTATTTTTAGTGAGAGGAGGGCGAATGGATTGAGTTGAGATCTTATCAGTCAGCCAATAAATATCCAAAGGGATTGAGTTCAGAATGAGCAATTATCAATTGTGAATGGTGTGATGATTTTCTGGCTTTGCCTTTGTAGCTTTCATGACTAATGACTTTTGCGTATGGCCACCATGAGGAGAAAAAAATTTCTCTAGAGATTTGCAGACAGTTATTGGATAGTTGATAGTCCTTTATTTAATTACCAACATCCCACAAGTTATTATAAATGTTAATTGAAAAAAGAACCCAGCCAGACAGACAGACCCCACCACAACATGCAATTTTTGAGTAAGGTTGAAACTTTCATTATGCAAAAAGTATCCTGGCTTGTAATTACGTTCAGGCTTGTGAATGTGAGAGTTTCAGGAGGTGACATGACATCCCTAATTCTAAATTTATATTGCATTATGATATAAAAATATGTTTAATAGTCTAATTCATTCATGTTTTGGTGATATCAGACAATGATATGGTACTCTCTCCAATCTGTATCCTGAATTACTATGGCTTGTTATCTTCAGCCTGATCGCTATTTGAGGTATTGTGACATGAACGAGCTCGAGCAAACAACCTGAATTGCCTGAAGATATGCAACTTGCTCCCATAATTTTTAACCCATTTATTAGATTAAAATTATAAATTTTATAAAATATCACGCAATTATTATTCAAAACAAGCAGCAAATATTTTATGGAAGTTCACTTGCTCGACTTTCTGGCACGTGTGAGTTTATGTACAGAACAGAGAAAGCAATTTGAATTTTGACGACAATAAAAATATTTTATGGACTGACTAAGTTTCTGCTGTTGAACAGATCTTCTGCTTCCTTAATGTTGAAGAGTAACAGCAACGTCATATTGATAGAGCTTCATGCAGATTCTAGCTAGTTCTAGTTCTAGATAAAATTAGCTGTCAGTCCTGTAATGAATTGTAAATTGAAGTATGTAGTTTGAATTAAAGAGGCCCCTGAGAAACCTCACTCTAAAATATTTGATGCAGAAAGAAATCGGACTTCTCAAAGCGTCTTGAAGCTATATGTACATAAGCTTATTAAGCATGCCAATTAAATTCCAAAATAAACTACCCCTGCCGGTTTCCACAGACACACTTCCTTTCCATCCCTCCATAATCCCAGTTCCCTTTGAACTTATTAAATCTGCCATGCATCCCTCCACCTCAATTTTTATAAGACCACATCGATATTGCTCAAGAGTCTCTTTTACCCCCAAAACCACACATTTCTCTGCATCATTCATTTAAGCTCACTCACAAAACTAATTATGTTGTTGGATTGGAAGGTGTGTGGTTTGGGTTTTAGCAAAGAAAAAAAAAACTTTCGTCTCATAAAAAAAACTCATCCTCATCCCCATCCTTATCTGTGCTCAACTGACAGATCCCATAAAAAGCGGAAAAGAAATCGTCAAACATCCAAAGCGTTTTGATCAAGAAAACTATGAGAAAATATATCAGTTTTACTCTGAGGCCGCAAAATTCTCTCTGATCTAATTATACACACAGAAAAAAATAAACACTTTTCTTCAAGGATCCATATTATATCCTTTCAACGTTTCAACATTAGGCTTGTATATATGATTATGCATTTACACTTTGTAAAAGTATTTCATCAGTTCCTCAACTTTATATATAAAACTCGCATTCTTCTGCAAACTCACATCTCTCCATTTTTTCTTAAAACTAATGCAAACGCCTCGATTCAACTTTTTGAAACACGTAGTCTTCAACCATATTGTACATACCCTTGTTTTAAAATCATATTTAATATCATACCAGAAAGAATGGGCAAGTATTTAACTAAAGCTATTTATATGGGATGAGGATTTTAAGCCCTTTTTTAATAAAAAAAATCGGCATGTCTGACATGAGATAAGGGATTCATACATACATGCGAGGATCTTATTATGAGTGAAAGAATAGGTGAATATGAGATGAGTTGAGAGTAAAATGGACTTGAGCCCAGGCTTACAATATCCTTATTTTAGGTATTACGCTATACGCTCATGCAGGAATCCCCTCAGGTATGACTTGGGATAAATGGAAAGAGAGTAAGTTGCGAATTTGGTGTAGGTTTTTTGAGTGAAAAAAGAGCACGCTGCTGCCCAAAGGACCGTGTCAAATACGCTCAGCGTACGCCGCATCCCTGCATTCAAGAGTCAGTTAAACTTTTGATATCGTCGAGGCCTTGCTGCCCTCCAAAATAAAGTGTATTAAGAGGAGCGTTGCTCTCATTGTTCCATAAGTTAGTATTGATCATTTTTTCTCCTGTTGTCATTATATCCCATATTTAGTATCCTAATTAGATTGTAATTAGCGGATATCTTAGTGCTCCACATAGTGACCTTCCAAAATGGGTATTGAGTGTTGAGCTGTTCCACATCTGGATTGTTTTGTCTTTGGGAAGAGTGAGGGAGTGAGCGGAAGAGGAATTCGTTATTAAATTTTGTGGATTTAAGGCTGAAATGTAATATTCTATGTGATATGTGATGAGCTTGGTGTGAATAATGTGTTTTGGTTGTGAAGAGCCCCTCCTTTTCGAAGTACAATGTTTCCCAGAAGATATTTACAAAATTGTCTAGTGAGTTGTTCCATACTGGTTGTTGCCTTTAGTGTGAGTGCGACTGCTGACGAGGAGGATGATGTGAACGCACTTTTCTCTTTCTCAAGCCAACCCCATCCAACCGGAAATGAGACGAATTATATTGGAAAGTATTCGGATGGATATGCACCAGGTATATTATTTAGATTTGCGCAACGCAGCTTCCAGCCACAATTGATTTACATGTTAGCTGTCATTAATAATTGTACAATAGTTAACGTAACGTCATAAGAAACTACAGAGTAATCTCTGTTCTGAAGAATTTCTGTTCACAAAATAGCCCTTATACATGCATAACAGTTTCCTTTTCATTTCACTCCACCTTTTCGTTTCTGGTGAAAACAAAATTTTCCCCTAAAAAACTAAAACCTTTTTTAACTGCTAGATTCAGCACCTACTATTAATCATTTACCCCCGTTAAACTTTATGCAAAGGCTGTTCCTCTCCCTCTTGTTTATTTCCTAATTACCCAGTAGAACAAGGTAATTGTATAGTAAGCCAGTAACAGTAAGGGAGCTGCCCGCCCAATGATAATATTTTAGTTTTGTTAGATTTTAACTTATGCATTTAAACGCTATAACCAGTTATGAAGTGACCAAAGCATGCAGATTAATCTAAACGAAAACGAAGAAAACGCTCTTATTTTTAAGCCTACACCTTAATACCTAGTTAAAAAGCAGCTTAACTATAAAGTCCCATATAGTAAAAAACTGCAATTATATCTCTCCCAACTATACGTTTTTAGATTATTATTACAAAACCTGCATTTCATACCAAATACCTAAATATGAAGAGTGCAGCAGCTCAACAGTGGAACATAGACAGAGAGATCATTTCAGTGATTGGGGCTAAAGATAAGACAGGGTGAAAAAAAAAACAATTGTAAAAATTGTAAATTTAAGCATTTCTCACTGTTTTCCCTCAACCCTCATTCTCTTCTTCAGTGAATAGTGAATGCGCAGAGGAAATGAGAGGGGATGCTCAGTCCAAGGAGTAGATGTGAATTTGGATGAAACAAATGAGCAGCCCAGCAGAAAACAAAGTAGAAGGCATGAAGAAAATGAGTTTTTGCAAAAGTTATTCCTGGGTTTTGCGCCTTTCATGCGCCCTTCTCTGGTGGCATATAAGATGGCAGAAATGGCAATCAAATCACAAAAGAGTACACATTATAAATTATGATCATCGATAATGTTTAACTTAAAGAATCTTTTTTAATCGATTTGGAATGCAGTTAGTTTTTATTGCATTTTGTAGGTATAAATTATTCTTTCAGATTATTATGATGACGTGAGCAGTTGATCAATATAATTTATCATTAACAGATAGGTATTTATATTACTTGGTTGATGGCGCGTGGTCAGTTTAGTCTGCTGACAAGTGCCAGTGCGGTGTAAGACCTTTTTTTTGAAGGAGAACTGCAATAAATATATAGTTCTGGGACGGTAAATCATAATGTTTGAAACATATAAAAAGATTGTCTTGGGCGGTGTATGAATATATC
Organism: Lepidocyrtus paradoxus; assembly: GCA_034696885.1. Taxonomy (NCBI): domain Eukaryota; kingdom Metazoa; phylum Arthropoda; class Collembola; order Entomobryomorpha; family Entomobryidae; genus Lepidocyrtus; species Lepidocyrtus paradoxus. Next base: position 12,134 of record JAQGAH010000666.1, on the reverse strand, counting down.
GGTGCATAATAAATGATGGATGTACTTATTGTATTTCAAATGCTTAAAGTATAGCCTAGGTCAATTTTATTACAGATTGCAATCTTTATGGAGTGAAGAAAAATGGATGTTCTGGTTTCCGCCAACATACCTTCCTGCATTACAACGGGGTAGGGCCTCAAGTAGATTATAATTTAATAAGAAGGATTAAAATTTACCGCATTCATAGTTAATGTTCTTGTTCGGCAATTTCAAGACAATATAGTCATAAATACTAACAGTAAAGTACAGCCCGACTGTCCCTAAATTAATTATGTATTAAGTTGATTCCCCACAATGAACAGAGCAGCAAACCAAATGTATTCCATTCATTTACACACCCATTTCCAAGACGGAAAAAGTACAAAACTTAACTAGAATACTAGAATTACAAATTGTCAAAATCAAAACTGCTGGAAATTTTCAACAGCCTTCTCACTTCTGATCCCGACCTATCCTCTTAACATGGTAGTACATCTTGAAATCTGGGGCATTATGAGACATTCAAAAAGGAAAGCAAAAACAGGACACAGTTTATAGCTACTTTAACATATTATACTAAAAAATTTAATGCGTGACTATGAGAATCATGAGAAGGGACAACACTTGCACTCATCCCATCTCCATCACCCTTAATCATTTTTAGAGTGTCGTCCTATCACATTTATATTTATATTATCTATATTAAAACATCAAGTTCATCCTGGCACAAGCCTTCGTGTCATGTTTTATACGATAAAGGGTTTTAACCTATCTAACTTACCATCATTAAATCAACACTTCACATCTCACATCTCCTGTGACATATTTGAGGCACGCCATATATCTGTATTACTACGTTTAAGCAAGAAAAACCAGTGGATAAATTGTTCTACTCCTCACACACCAGCCCCAATTTAATTTATCATCATCCCCTTTCAAAAAAAAAATGATTTCAAAGTTGAAGCTAAACGCAAAATTAAATTAAAATCATTTATCTACACTTCAAGCAGTAGTTTCATCTTGTCTTGTACTCATCTTTTTCTCGAAAAAAAGGAACAAAACTAGTGGAAGCAATTCGCTATTATCGCTTTCGTAATGTACGAACTTCACTTTTTTTGGCATTATTATTGGCATGTAAAAAGTGTTCCTGGTGTTACTCCCCTGCATATAATATGTTAATTAAAAATATCTCTCAGAGCCCTTCACATCCCATTTTATGAATGCCGAGTTCATTCACTATAAATCTCATGCTCTTAATAACAAATATGTACGACAGAAAAACCTACTTCCATTCCATTCCAATACGCCATATAAATCAAATATGAGGAAGGAGTGCAATACTCCTGCAGTGAGCAACAGCATTACTAAAAAATAAACGAACGGACACATGTATTCATCTATTAAAAGTTTAAATGCATCGCACCAGCCATTTTTTCACCCTTTCCTTACAACTAGAGAAAAGTAAAGTTTATTGCAAAAATGCATTGTAAATTCACCCAAAAAATTTCAGAGATACCTACATATATCTCAAATATAATTACATCTTTGCAAATGTAGAACGTAAGCAGAGCATCAGACGCTTTCAGTGCATTTCCCACATCCCAAAACCGCTTTCAATACACTTCTTGCAGAAAACATCCTGTGAAAGAATCCAAAAAAAATGGGCAAAAGAAAAATTAAAAGTTTTCAATGAAAAGAGCACCCATCCCCAGTTATTTTCCTTTTGATGCTCCATCTCATCCCTAATTAACGGATTAATGCGTTTGTTATGATGATCCCCCTTCAGGGGGAATAAAATTATTCGTCTCGTCCTTAAAATGACCACCCCCACCAAACATTTATATATGGAGTACATTTTAAACGGAAATTAGGGGAGTGAGAATGTGCAGAAAATGAAGGAAAATGGTTGGATTATGCTAGGAAAAAAATAATAATCCTGCAACCTTGCAAAAAATATATATATTAATAAAGTCGTCCGTCACTCCTCGTCTCCCCATCATTATTTTATTATTAAGTATGATTATGATTATGATTGCCATTTTTATGCATTGCTTAGGCTCACACCAAATCATTGTATATTCATTTCAAGCCTTTTATGTCTACGACTGAGGGAGAGAGAGAAATGATCTTATTTTAGGATAAGCTCGTAATGTTTTATACTTTTTTTTTGGTATTATCTCTCCACGACCTCCACCGCAACGCAACGCATCGCGAAATAACGCTCAAAGTTGTAGTGAATGAGGTGCGTAAGTGATTGATGAGAGATGAAAGGACAATGGGAGCGGAACCTTTGCACTCATCAGTTAACTTACACGCAGATGAAAGAAACAACATGAAAGTATCTTCATCTTCCCCACCACTAGCAACCCCTGCATCATCCCCCTCACATGAGTTACCCTTGTAAAATGAAACTTTTCAAGTACTAATGTTGAGTACATTTATCTCAAGATAACACATACTCTCCTGTACGGAATGGAGTGCTAGTTCAAAAACGTGTAAGAACATGCAAAGGCTCCGGTCTACTGAGCAAAACCTTCATCCCTACCTCAAAAGGGATAAAACTTACCCGGTTTTTTTCTCTCCTCTTCTCAACCCTTATCTTAATCTTCTGAACATTATGATGTTTGTCTTCCTTTTTTCAACACGAATCTAACACAAATGTAATATTTGTACATACCTAATTAATTTTGTGTGTTTTAACAATCCCTGCGCATAATAAATGGGAGGACGTGCAAAAACTAGTGATTGGGATTATTACACAAAAAAAAACACCTCAACAATAGTAAAAGCCTTTTAGATAAAAGCATCATTTTTTATTGAAATTTGCATTTGTTTTTCCTTTCCTTTTGTTTTAGATGCAAGCTCGAATGAGATATACAATGGTGGGAAGGTGGGGGCCACTCCAGCCCTTTCAGCTTTATTCCCAACCGGGATATTATCCGGAGATTCGATGGGGACAGAAGCGAAACCCGTTGTTACAATTACTCCTTCCCCGGCTTCAGTCCCGTCAATGATTATTACGGCGTCTAAAGTTACTCTAGGTCACAGAAGCCTTCCTGTGGACTCCAGTAACGAAGTAAACAGCAGCTCCACCATCACTAACCTGATTGCTCCACTTTCCCAGGATGACTCATCATCGGCGTCATCATCCTCCTCAGCGCAAATTAATATTTCTGGAGGGGATGGTGGTGAAGAGGCTTCGAAAAATCAGAGGCAATCAAGATACCAAAGGTTACCGGACAATGTTTCCATGGAGTCTGTAACTGAGCCGACTTTTACAAGGAATGACTTGCAGGAGCAGACTCCAGAGTATTATAAGGAGCTGGAGGGTGAAGGAGGGAATAGCTACGGGGATAACTACCTGGAAGAAAATGACCCTCCAGAGCAACTTCCAACCCCGATGGCCCTAATAAATCCGAATGGAGAGGGGAATAATCCGCCGCTGGAGGAAGACTTTGCGGAAGCATTCAAGAAAGGAAATCCAAACGGGAAGAGGAGGAGGTTCAGAGGAAGCCGAAAAAATAGAATGAAACTGAAGAAGCTAACGGAAGATGAAACGCCTTCAACTGCGACAGATAGTAATCAGACTGGTCCATCATCCCCAGCAGCAAGTCAGCAAGAGCAAACTGGAATTCCAACTCCTTCTCCTTTGGCATCTACTCCAAAGTTCAAGCGAGTTCGGAGCACAACACCAACGTCCATGTATACACGAGCTCCAGTAACAACTGAAAGCTCGGTTATGGAATCATCCATCCAACCTTCTCCTCCTCCTCCAACTACATCGACAACAATGTCCCAACAACCAGAGGAACAGGATACGGGTAGCTCAATTTCAATTGTCAGGAATGGACCAAAACCCATAATACTGCAGAGTATGAGTAATTCAGACTCTGCTGGAGTGACTCAATCCCCACAAATTGAGAAGCCGAGTGCAAACACTGAAAAAATCAGCACCTACTTCTTCTCCACTCCAGCACCATCAGCGCGTCTTCGACTTCGGCAAAACATGAGACAAACCCAGCCATCCACAACGACCACAACGGAAGCCCCAGCAGAAGATACGACTATGGATGAAGACATTTGGAAAGATGAATTTAAAGATTTTCATAAAACCTCATTTTTCTCTGGGCCAGCAGCCAAGGAAGAATACAAAATCCCATCATTTGTCCCCATGAACCTCGGTCTGGAATCAGATGACAGACAAGATCCCGTCGAGAACTCTCTCACACGACCCGACACTCAATTGGAAAATAAGGCGTATTCGATAATACGTCACGGTTCCGATGTAGGGATACACCATAGGGACTACGAAAGCTATTCAGGGAGCTCCTCCACCCCAAAATCTCGAAAGGTGAAGCGCCCCACTTCCACCACATATGATTATGATACTCATTCTCATATCTCCCCAACAACTGAAACGGAGAAAGTTGTGAGCTCGGAATACTACAATGCCCAGGGGTCAAACACAGAGCCGTCTACAACTTTCCCTACCTCTCTCAGAGCTCCAACTACAGCAGGCTCGCATTATGATCGTACAAAGGATCGTGTTATCTTCTACAATGATAGTCCCTACAGCGCCCATCACGGAAGTGTAACGACGACGGCCATACTCGGAGAATTTACAGTTAGCCCGGAAAGCAGCCCAGGTAGTTCACAAACAGTTGGTACTCATTTTGCCGTTGCTGAAGCTCCAGGTAGTCATGATATTCCATTATCCTCAACCGAACACTATCAACACAATCCCCATCATCTAAATATGTACACTCGTGGACAAGTTTATCCTCCAGACGATACCCCGTCACAGCAAGAGAGCACCTTCAGAAACGGTCCACCGGACTCATCACATATTCACAGTCCAAATATGGTGGAGCACTCAACGCTAGCGTCACTAAATCAGCATGAGTCACAGTACCACCTCCCTCCTCATCATAATCCATATGCACAACAACACGCATATATCGAATCCCCCCACCCCTCCGCTCAAAGACCAGGTGGGGCTATCTACGGAACTGTGGAGGAAGTTCCAGCACACGGAGAAAACCCATACGAGCATCACTCACAACACCAATTGCAAGCAAACAATGGCCCAATTCCTTATCCCTATGGCGCCGAGCATCATCCTGACTCTTATCCCCATGCACATGCAATGCAGTATCCTCCACATTTCCCACCATCTGGAGCTCAAAGTCTCCCATCACAACCACCTATGCTACCACCAGAGCCCTCTCATCATCCTCCCTCACATTATTACTCCCCTCAACAGCATCAAGAAATTTCCAACTTTTCACCCAGTCCGTACGATATCCATGCTGATGTTAGCCAACAATCATCTCATGAAGCTCAATTTTCCCCTAATCCCAATCATTTAGCTGAGAGTCCCTCCAATCCCAACATCGAAACACCCCCAGCTCATCTCTCAGCCTCCTCTCAAGAGTCATTGCAGCAAGCGCCGGAACAACCTTCAGATGTAATTTCACCCTCACAAGAAGCCCATTTTGAGAACACGAATTCAGTAGGAAATGATGGATCGTCAGGTCAGGATCAACAACAACAACTGTATGGTGGGCAGCAACAGCAAGAACAACAAATGGAAAATGAATTCCCTCCACATGCTCACACAATGGCAGTTCATCCTGATTACGAGCCTGCTAATCCTCCACTTCCACACGACCATCCATTCCACAACACCTTTATCCCCTTCCCAACACAAGACGGACAAGGGGATCTGAGCGCAGGAACCCCTGAGCAGGATCATGATCATCTCCCCAATTCAATTTCCGAGCTTGGTGGTGGCCCATTCCATCCGGGCACTGTTGAAAATGTTCCCACCGGAAGTCCCCCATTTGAACCGTCCCCCCAAATCCCTGTAGCCAAGCCACCAACTGCTAATGGAATTGAGTTTACCCCAATTCCAGATGACGTGAAGGAAAATGACTTGTTCCACTCGTATGCAAATAAGCCGCCGCCACCACCACAATATGAAAACGCTCCCTCTGGTCCCCATCATGGGATTCATGAGCACAATATTCCTCCTCATATGTACGGAACGCTCGATAACCCAACAGGAAATGAACAACAACACCAACACCAACAAGAGCATTCAATCCATATGAATGATCCATCCCTTGGTTACATAGGTCCTACTGGTCATGGGCAGCAAAATTACAACCCTTACGGTCCTTCAGGTAGCGAACATGGAAAGGAACCTGGCTACTCCGGTCCAGTCACAGAAATCCATTCTGGTCCTTATCAACAACCGCCTAATATACAGGGACAAAGTTATCAACACCATGAACAGCCAAATAACATACATTTCCCTCCTGACATCCCTGACATGCAACATGTTCCCGAGCATTTCAAACTAGGCGAGCTTAGACCAGAATTCAAGCCAAACGAGTTAGGCCAAGACAGACCACCGCCAGAAGCACAGCCCCAAGAAGGCAACATTCATGGACCGGGACCCCAGCAGCGTCCACCAGGAAGTATTGGACAGGATGGAAAGCCTCCTCATGGCGCTTTTAGCAATACTCCATATGTTTTGATGTTTCCCCAGTTAATTCCGGAGGAGCAAATGAGACCATCCCCTCCAACTCTTCTGTCCAAAGAGATACCTGTCGTTCAAGCAAGTTCAATGGCTGATTTCACGTCCGTGTCAGGAGAAAAACCTCCACTTGGGCCTGGTTTGCAAGCGGTTCGCGTCCATCCACGGGATCAAATGTACCAAGTACTGGCTAAAGCTCACTATGACAAAATGATGGATAAATACATGGAGTCGAAGAAGAGGGCTCCATCAGCAATTTACACACCATACGGTAATTATTCTACTAAATTATAAAAAAATATGCATATTATACTTCCAACAACTAAACTAACTTTTGAATTGGGTATGCTCTTATAATATTTTTTTAAAGGAATTCTCGTCCCTGTTGGCACAAATGTGGAGGCAGCTACATCCATGCCGTCCCACAACCCATTTCCGAAACAACGACCTCCGCCAAAATTCCGAGGGGAGAAAAGTCTTCTGAGTGCACTGCTTGGCTCGCCATCAAATACAAACGGAAGATTTCAGCATCCAAATATGGGAAATAGGCTAAATAAAATAATGGAATACGAACCAGCAATTGATTTACTTGCAGAAAAACTGGCAATGAAACTGGTAGCCGCTCAACAAACTGTTCCCGACAAGTCGAACTTAGGGAACATGGTAGCTCACTTGGGTCATGAGCTAATGATGGCTGAAAAGATTGACGAGGGTCATCATCCATTTGACCATTCCCATTCACAGAATCCACATATTCCGGGAATGCATAATCGCATGATGGAAGGGCATCCACCCCGTCGACCCAGTCCAGAGCTGAAAGATTATTTGAAGGGAGTTCTGAAGGGCCAGTTCCACGAAATTGTTGACAGGGCTCCAGGAGGATCCATTGAAGAGCATCGAAGACCTATGTCATTGTCGGCTAAACTTATCAACTCTATTTTCAGGAAAGGTCGACTCAACTTTCCACCCCCCAAATCATTTTTACCAATCCCCGGCGCAAGTATGATGATGCCCACTCATGCACCAAATTATTCACCAAGTCCACCTCCAAGTCCTAATATGTTGTCCAACGGAGGAAATATCATGCCTGGAAGTGGACCAACTATAATTTCTCATATCAGGGGCAACATGATACCGAAATTTAGTAGTGGTAGCATGATACCAAGCTTCGGAGGTGGCAGCTTCATGCCTAGCCTTGGTGGTATGATGACCAGTGCAAGCAATGTTGTAACAAGCAAAGTTCCTCCACCACCTGGAATAAAGTCAAAATCTTCTTCAGCCCCTACTCCTGCGCCAGCTCGCCATTCCTCACATTACCACGGAGGGATTGGGCATCCTTTCCCACCCATATTTCCACAAGGAGCTGCTGGCCTCCTGGGCTCAATTAAACGATTTTTCAGCTTCGGTCAACCGGGCCACTTTGACGGATCCCTTGGACCAATCTTTGGTGGAAGGACTTTGTTCACTGGAGGAAGCAACAGTACACGCTTGCCATTCTTGGACGGACCGAGTCCCAGATCGTCCTTCCAACAAAAGTTTTCACAGCAACAGCAACAGCCACCCCCACCACCACCGCCACATCATCATCTTTCAAATATAATCCAACAGAAATTCCCAATTATGGTGCAGCAACAGCAATCTCCTCAGCAGCACCAGCAACCTCCTCAGCCGCACCAGCAACCTCCTCAGCAGCACCAGCAACCTCCTCAGCAACACCATCTGAGCCTTTTGCGGAAAATGATTAGCATGACTGCATCCCTTCCTCCAATGCATCCCCCTCCATTTCACAATTTTAATTTTAATAATCATCACAATAACAATAATAACATTAATAGCAATAACATTCATAACCACAATAATAGCAAGAACATTAATCACAATAACATAAATAATAATAACGGAAACAGTAGTATTAATAGCAACAATATAAATACCATGACTCCTCCCGCACCCAAGCCTATGAAGAAGCCAAGGAAAAAGTCAGAGAAAAAGCCGACGAAACCTGGGACTGAAGATGGAAGCAGCAAAATGCAAAATAACAGACTGAACTCATCCCCTCATCAACAGCAAATGCAAACTCCCCCTCCCCCGAGCAGCACGACCACCTCAAACCCAAAGCTCAATCCAAGCACTCTAATCAATAAAACAGTCATTTCGAAACCAAATGCAACAACATCTTCTGGAAAGTCCCCTCCTGCAAGTAGCAAAGCCAGCAATTCGAAAAATCCCGGAAAAGACAGGCATCCCTTCCCCCAGTCACGGGGAGAACCCACGAGTAGTGATAAGTACCAACTAGTAATTACCAAAAAGGTTGATCCACCCATCAAAAAGAGAAAAGGGAGTGTAGCAGCACAAAACGCGACTTCATCACCATCATCAACCCCTTCACCCCCCTCGTCGTCTTCTACCCCTTCCCCAACACCACCAAAGTCAAGCAAACTGTCGAAACTCGACATGTTTCAAACGCTGCTCGGCTCCACCCGCTCAGTCCTCAATTATTTTAAGTCCGAAGCCAGGAAATCCAGCCCGACTGTTCTGAAGCCGAGGAGCGCTATAGCTACAAATGAGGAAACCAGTTCATATTCATAACGATACAATACATAAATACCGATTAATAATTATTGGCAGTGATATTGATTGTTTTTTACGAGAAAAGTTGCCCAAATATTATTATATAACCTTGTCAAAATACTGTTGATTTCTTAAGTTTAAGTCCCACATATATAATTACATATAGCCAGTAGGTTTAACTGTAGTATTCAAACGTAGTATGGACAATCTATGCGTTGTTTTTTGGTGTTCTCCAGGGAATGAGCATGTTTTTATGTAGGTAGCTGATTAATTAACTGTTGTACAACTGTAAATGTAATTTTAGATGGATAAATAGGATCATTACCTTGGCATTGCCATGACATGGTGTACCCTTAATTAGAAAATCTGTAGATTTAGACGACTTTTTTTTTAAGAAAGAAGGGTTGGAAACTGGAAATGGAAGTCATGCTTAAAATAATGCTGTAAAATGCTCTTTATCACTATCATATCAACTGGCAATCATAATTAGGTGTGTAATAAGAGGTGTGTATTGTTGTTTGCATCAAAATAGGAAATGTATTCTCATCGTATTTTTATTAGTTTACCTGTTGTTCTAGCCTTAAGTTATTTATATTTGTATGAAAAAGAACCTTGTGCAAACTTTATTTATATTTATGTCTTTTTTTTGTGTTGTATATCATTGTGCTATATTTATTAAAAAATGTTTCTGACACGAATTCCATTTAATTTTTTTTCCGCATGTAATGTCTGTTATATTAATTAATCATCTATATATATTATATCATAATCATGACTTTTTTCGATTTTTTAATGCTTTTTTCTACTCAATTCATGCTTGTTATGCTCGAAATTCGTAAAAATACCCAAAATGAATATTTAGAGGGAAAAAACAAACATTCAAGGCCTTTTTTCAGGATTCAGGACAAGGATTCCTCTCTCCTGAGAGAAATATCCGTGCGTCCGTCCGTACGTGCCAAAAAAGTTTCTCCGATTTGGATAAAACTTGGTACACTTATGTAATCGGGGGCGGGGAGTAAAACGTATATATTAGAATTTCAAAATTTGCATAAACAGCTGAGTTACAGGTGATTTATCAGCTGATATCTGACCATCACCGATTTGGCTGAAACTCGGTATATAGAGGTAATCTAGGGTGGGGAATACAACCTATATATTAAAAATAGTTAATTAGCATAAACACCTGATTAATCAGCTGATATCTGACCATCTCCGATTTGGCTGAAACTCGGTATCCAGAGGTAATCGAGGGTGGGGAATACAACCCACATATTAGAAATAGCTAATTTGCATAAACAGCTGACTTGCATATCAGCTGATATCTGACCATCACCGATTTGGCTAAAACTCAGTATATAGAGGTAATCGAGGGTGTGGAATAGAACCTATATATTAGAAATAGTTAACTAGCATAAACAGCTGACTTGCATATCAGCTGATATCTGACCATCACTGAATTGGATGAAACTTAGTATATAGAGGTAGTCCAGGACGGGGAATACAACCCACATTAGAAATAGTTAATTTACTCTTATATTCAATTATATAATTTTATAATTCATATTTCAAGTAGCATAATCAGCTGATACGGAGCTGCGTTCCTCTCAATTTTACGTGTGGAATTTATTTTAGCAATAACATATCATAGATTTGAGCCTTCCCTTGAATCTACATTTAAATCATCCGTTTCTTCTTGTGTGCATGCATGTTAACTTGCAATCTGAGATGAATTGAAAATTTTTTGAGCAGTTAACAGCTTACTTTTCGATTACAGTAGTAAAAACTGAAGAACATTTACTTTCCCTCGAGCTTTCGCATTAGCTAAAGAAAGCCTAGCCATGCGTTTACCCTATCTTCTCCGTATTCCCGTTTCGTTCTCGTTTTCTAGCATACATGAGGAGCGATATCTACACGGAGAACATTATTTTTTGGCAGTATCAAAATGTAGTAGTATAACATAGAGAGGATGGCTGCATTGACAGCTCCAGCTTAGACACAGACAGTAGTAGTGAATGAAATTCTTATGGAGAAAAACAGGCATGGCCCAAACGTGGGATGTTGTCCGACCATAGCCGAAAAGTATTATTCGGTAGACTCTAGAGTTGGGGTTGGAAGTATTCTGTGAGATTGAAGACGGGGCTTCCTGCATTCCTACTAATTGATAATTCGCTATTATCTTTCTGACGGATAAGTTTATTTAGAAAGTGATAATTATTGGGTAGTTTTAACCGTTTTCGATCCGCAATGAGCTGCTGTTTACGAATTTTGCAGGGGAGAGTTGAGGAGTGTTGAAAGGTAAGTCCAGTCTGCTTTTTTTGTTTATGTGATTACAGGTTCATAGTTATAGCTAGCTCAGTACTAAGTGCGCCCAAGTTCAAATTCTTTCTCACCAGACTCCCACTGTCACATTCCAAACCTAAAGCTGCAAGTGAGAAACAAATCAAATCAGCTTCAGCAATTAGTTCATCAGTTATTTGCTTTTTCCAGCATCATCATATTTTTTCGTTTCTCTGTTCACCGGCGTCATCTATATATATAATTTTCTGGTCCTAGATGTTTTCATGACCGACCTCATATTTATCCGTTTAGGCGGTTTCCTCTACCCCATCTTTGAGATGAAAAGACAGTTCATGAAATGATGACCTGATTATTCAAATTGCAAAATATAACAAAACCAATAAATAATATTAATTGTATTCTAATTCTAACCTTTAATGTGGGAGTAAGCCACAGATGATGATAGGTGAAGTCTAAAACTACACTGCACTAGACCGTCCGTATTCAGCAATGTTTGGCTGTGGGAAGTGAGGAAGCTTTCTGACACGTTATAGTTGTGGAATTTTGGATCAATAGCCTTTCAGGAAAAATTTATTATTGGTCCAAATAGAAGGATCTAGGCCTTTTCCCCCCCAGGCCTTTTCCCCCCCAAGGTCCTTTTCCCCCCGAGGCCTTTTCCCCCCCAAGGTCCTTTTCCCCCCGAGGCCTTTTCCCCCCTAGGCCTTTTCCCCCCTAGGCCTTTTCC